>PVJH01020635.1:0-2500 GCA_004026705.1 Nesogale talazaci | reverse complement strand
GGCACAGTCACAATGCCACAGAAGCCACCCGCCACAGCAGGATGCCTGTCGGATAGACAATTAGAGTGGCCCGGGAATGACATATCCCCTCTTGCCAACATAATTAAGGTGTATTATTTGTCAGGGAGGTCAACGGTGAACAAATGTCCTAGCAAACTGAGAATGAAAGACAGGGAAGGAGCAGATAATGAAATTCAGGGATGACAAATGGCTTGGAGCCTGACACTGTCGCATCTGACAAAGAGACATCCAGCCACCCTGAAACTTTTCCCTGTGCTCTGGAAGGCGCATACATTGGGGCTTTTTGCTATAAAGGCCCTAGTCCTAGCCGAAAAAAAATAAATGCAATCCTGTTTCCTCACAGGGAAATAATAATATTGACGATGACGGAAGGACGACAGAATTCCATGTGCCATCAAATGTTGTGCCGGGAGTCCTCCCTGCGGCATTTCATTTTGGTAAGTGCTCTTATCCTATTTACCCTTGTCTCACAGCCACCGGCCCGTCGACATTTGTTTCATTACCTGCTTATGGCTTTTGTGCAGACAAGGTGTTTCAGAGTGGCCAGATGATTGTAGTTCACAAAAAGGCACCCGTTCACCCCCTGGCCAAGAACTGCCCTCTCCCACAAGCTAGGGTCAGGCAATCTCCAAACAAAGTCACAACTGAGTCATGTCCAGACAAAGTCTCCCAAATGATCATCCCTCTGTTGTTCCCAAGTTTCAAAGGTTCACCTACCCCCCGGAGTCACACCTTCCTTAAGTCCGTGTTTATTGTGTTAGGGTAGTTGATAGATCTAAATATTATGTCAGGCAGGAAATATCTTCCAACAGGAGAGATAGAGGTCTCCTGGGCTGAGTCACCTTCTTTGAGGGACAAGATATTTGCTTGGAAGCTACCCTATGGCACAGGCTACATGCCACCTCCAGCCTGCGAAACCTACCATGCCATTCGATGGTGCTCAGAGTGTGACCTACAAATCTCCATCAACAATTGTTGGTGCTGAGCACAAGGGGACTCGGCAACCTGATAATATTGCCCTAACGTGGTCACCCACTTGGTGCTGCACCTAACATCATTTATTCAACAAATATTTATTGATTATCCATTATGTGCCAGGTGCAGAGCTGAAAATGGGAGACACAGTGATGACTAAGACAGATGTCGCTCCAGTCCTCACAGATGATTTAGTCACAAGACAGATATTAGTCAATATCTACTCAGATAATGAATTAATTATAATTGTGATAAATAATAGGGTGGATGCTACAACCGCCTTTAACCTATTGTAGGGGCTCAGATAAGACTACCCAAGACAGTGACAAGGTGAGATTGGAAGGCTAATTAAATAAGAATTCCACAAATACAGATAGGTGTGTGTGTGTGTGTGTGTGTGTGTGTGTTGACCAATACGTCTAAGCAATAAGAACATGATGGTGGATGAAATGCCTCATTGTCATCATTTCTCTGTACTTCAAAAGAAAATCCTGCTCACACCAGGGAACAAATCTAGAAGGCAGGCTCCTTGAAACATGTTATGACCCACTGTCATCTGGAGGGTGGCTGCTATCTAAAGGGATTGCAGAAGGCCTTCACAATGGGGCGAGTCAGCTGACATACCCAGCACCAACGGTGTGCTACAGAGTATGTTGGGTCCTTGTTATGATATGCCCTTCATTTAATCCTCACAGAAGGGTTGAAAGAAACCTTATGTTTAGCTCTCCCATGGACTCGATGGCAGCGATTTTGAGTTTTGACTATTTAGCTGAGGAAACAGGAAAGAGTTTACTGATTAAGGCCAGAAAACTCCCAAGTAATCTGAATTCTGGCCCATCTGACCTCAAAGTCTGTGTTTTTCCACAGTAAAAAACACTGGTGTCTCACATACTCCATTCTCACCAGGATGAAGGAAGCACTTTAAACTTTATCAGATGAAAAAGTACGTGATAATGGTATTATATTTACAAGGTCCAAAATATTAACATATAAAGATCTCCAAATTTTTTCTTCCAGGCAAGTAAATACGCTCTCCATTTCTACTCCTTTGAAAGGGTTACAAGTCATCTACAGTGTTCCCTGGAGAGCTGCCATCCTTACTCACACCACTGCTTGCTTTAGACTGCTGAACCCCACCCCCTCCAGTCGCTTGCCTTCAGCAGAGTCATCTGAATCCCATAAAGGCTAGGGGCATGCTTCTCTGTCCACAGGAAGATCTGTCGTCTTCAAGAAGGTGGCTATGCGGTATTTGCCACTTATAATGATTCACTGGCATCTCCCAATCTTCCGCTCTACTGTCCTCAGTCAGCAAATCAGCTCTCTCCCTTCTCTCCTGTAGCGACCCTCCTCTTCCCTCCTTCCTACCATTCCTCTCATCTCCCCCTTGCTTTCCCACACCTCTCAGGTTTTACCTAGGAAAGCTGCCTGTTTATAAGCATCACCAGCCAGTCAGAGAATACAGTGCCTTTGCTATTACTCAATAGCAGCCCTGTTGGCTGCTAAC
>PVJH01020634.1:0-40368 GCA_004026705.1 Nesogale talazaci | reverse complement strand
TGACCCTTTCCAGATTGGTCGTTATGACTGAATGCCATCTACTTTTTTGGGGCTCAGGATTAGAGCCTGATGCTTGCCTGGTCCAGGAGCCCATCGGACTGATTGCTTCTATAGGTCTTTTCAAGTTCATCACTTTTCTTTCCTCTGGACAGGGTATGGCCAAGTTACACCTTAGGTGGCTGGTCACCAGCTTTTAAGACTTTAGTGACTGCTCACTAGAGCAGGATGCAGAACACTGTTTCTGTGAACTGTGCGATGCCAATGGACGTTGGTGTCCCAGGAGGCTATGGTCCTGATTCCCAAGGCCCAGCTACTCATTCCCTCAAGGGTTTGGTTTTTGTTAAGTAGTTTTCATAATTTTGTTCAAAGTTAACTTTTTTTTTTTTTTTTGCTTAAAGGGCAATGAGTTTACAAGATGTTAATGATTTGGAAAGAATAGAGAGAATGGTGTTGCAACATAAGAATATAATCAATGTAGGTGAATTGGACCATGAAATTGTTGTGTTGGCATATGTTTTATGTATATTTTTACCACAATAAAAATGGGGATTATTAAACAAAATGAAATTAAGTATAAATCAGGTATAAATATGGAGCGAACTTTTTTGCATCTATTTCCCCTGTACTATCCCTTTTTTCCCCTTTTTCTGCATCACTGCCCTGGTGGGAGTAGGCGTTGTGTCCTTTTAGCATCAGTAGCAGCACTTTGCCTTCAGTCCATCTCCATTTCCATCACTCGTGTGTTGAGAGCTTACATGTGATGACCAGACGTCCTTCTAGAACCTTCCCATCTATTGATGCATGTCCTAGGCATTGTTCTAAACCTTTGCATGCAGGGCTTGATCTTTACGTCAATCTCTGGAGTGGGTCCTCTGGTTGCAAGCAGGACAGAGGTAAGGCAACAGAGACCAGGGGAGGAACGTGGGAGAAAGAGAGGAACAGGGATTTGAGTCTGGTCTGTTTTTCAACTGCGAAGCTCTGCCGCGTCTCACTACTCCAAGAAGACTTCAGAGGCAAAGGTCTTGAATTTGACCTTAGGGCCTCTCTGGGCCTTCTGGATGCTGTCCTTAAGATCTCTTTAGTCATTTCTTTGCCCCTCAACTGCTTGCAGCTGTGTCCACTCTGGCACTGCAGCCAAAGGCAGATGCAACCAGTGCCAGCCTTTGCAGCCCCAGATCTCCTGGACTTAGTAAGGACACCAAAGAGGTTTCATTAGGCTCATCAAGCGGTCTTGGGGGCCATTTGTACTGTGATCAATGTCACCTTGTATGCCCCACTGCTGCCCACACCAACTTGATGTCTAAGAGTCTGATCCCAATGGCTGACCAGCTCTGAGTGCTCACCTGGCCTCACTACCATCCCACTGTGGAGAAGGTGGCCTTTGGGTACCATCAACAAGTGCCCAAGTTTGGCTGGTTCTCTGAGGAAAGTTTGTCCTCCCAAATCCCAGTTCCCAGACTGCTTTGTGAGGACATCTTCTTGTATACACCAGTGTTCATTGTCGATTGTATGCTGTAGGCGTGTTTGTTCTTCTGTACCTGCTGCTTTAATGAAACACAGTTTTATTAGCAGCTCCTTGCAAGGTCCTGGCCTGTGGGGCTGCACAGCTTGGGGTTGGCAATCCACTGTCCAAGCTTCAGTTGTGATAAGGAACTAAGCTGGGAGGAAGTGGAAATGGGTTCTGGATCCCTGGATTCAAGGAGAGAGAAAACCCACTGGGCACAGTGAGCTTCAGGAGGGGATATGTGTGTGTGTGTGTGTGTGTGTGTGTGTGTGTGTGTGTGTGTGTGTGTCTGTGAAAGAAGTGCAAGTGGGGTGGTGAAGGAACAGGACATCTCCCCTACCCAACCCTCTCAGTGATGCCTGGAGTAGTACAGCTCCAGCGTTGGGAGCTGGGCCCCGACCCTCTGAATGCCACGTGTGCTTGGCTGGGCAGTGCGTTGTATGTTCATGGGTGGTGGTAATAGGCCACCCCCTGAATCCTCATAGCTAAAAGCATCCCTTCAAACTCCACCTAGTGACACTGCAAAGACTAATCAACTTGGCCTTGTGAAAGAACTCCATGATAGGTGGTAGGCAGTGGGAATGACTATTCAAAATTATGTTGCCAGACTGACTCCAATCCACATTGTGGCAACCCTGTGTGGGCCAGGAATGTGCAGACCTTATCTGATTTAACCTGCACTCTAAGAGGTGAATTGTGTTACCCCTCTCATATTGTGGATGCTCAGAAAGATAAATAAGCCCCCCTTTCCCCAGGCCACCCAACCACTCAATAATGAGCTAGGATAAAGCCACTGTTCTGTTACTCTTACCAATTGAGTGTTCCTTTATTAAGGAACTGAGCTTAATAACCATTTAACAACGTCCCGCAGCATTTTAAAATGAAAATAAATATATTATAATACTATTTTTGCATACTATGAACATTTTTGTTGGTCCATATAAACCAAATTTTTAATCAAGACCTGCCCTCCACCCATCAATGGTGTTCCACTTAAAATCTGGTCATTTTACCCTATATCCTAGCTGTTCCCACCCTGCTGCCCTTCTGAAATGACCGGTTGCTTTCCCCAGCTGAGGACACGAAGCAATGGCTGGTGGCTTGTCTGCACTCACAGCTGCTAGGACCTGGATTCCAAGTCTGCATGAGGTCACTGTGAAGGGCCACAGAGAGTTTGCTCTGCCCACTCCTCCCACCAGCTGTACATTGTGAGCCCACCATGCCACCTTCTAGTTGCTCTGGGTCTTCAGGCCCTGCGAGGGCTGGGTTGTTTTCCAGGAAAGTGCTCCAACCAGGTGCCTCTGGTGAACAGACCTCCTGCCTTCCAAGGACGGCACAGCGATAAGCAAATCAAATGAGCTCCCTGCTCTACTGTGGCAGGGGCACCAAATGTTTCCTCTCCTCCTAGGGGGTCCTGGCTTACCCCTGGACACTGGACTCTTTGGAGATAAGCACAGGACTCTCCAGCCTCAGGCGAGGGAGACAGGATGTGAGGAAGGCCAGTGCCCTTCTCCACAGGGAGGTGGCCTTGACCCTTTCTCCCAGGGAAGACTTCTCCAGCCAGCAAGATAAGGACCCTGCAGAGGAGAATCACTGACACCCCCTCTGGCTTAGGGGTGCCCAATTCACACAGCGCTTCCCACAGCGCTTCCCCATCTCCAGAGATGGGGTCTCTGAGGAAAGGGATAACTCACCAACTTCTCTCCTGCAGAACGAACTCATTTCTTTAGTCTGTGTGGTTCATTGCCCCTAAAATCAAGGTGCAGAGGACTTTGAGGCTTCATATTTACTAAATCGGGTGGTCCTGGTGGGCCCCATAGACATATAAGTTTGCCCAAAAGAACCAGGTGGCGAGCCTGTGATACACAGAAATGCGTGGTCAGATGCCTTGCCCTCCCAGGCTGGTCGTGAGGTGGCCCAGGAGGGCTGGGGTGTGCCCTCGGCTCCCTAGATGTTAGGAAGCCATCTGACGCGTTTGTCCCAGGGACTTTCTCAGCCACGTGGACGTCCGCTGTGTCAGCCATCAAATCACTTCTGACTTTCCAGTGATCTTCATTCTAATAGAATGAAATGTAGCTGGCCCCCAGTTCTCTTCATGATCTTTGATAGATTTCTCTCCCTCACTGCTGTCTAGTCCATTCTAACCCAGTGATCCTAAGGGAGAGAGTAAAACTGCTCCTGTCAGGATTTGCCCCTCTTTCTAAGTCAATTATAATTTGCAATTGTCTCAAGAAACGAAGGGTTTTGTGCAAAATATTGTTTCGGTTATTCGGTGCCATCCTGTTGGTTCCGACCCATGGCTGCCCTCTGTACAGCAGAACACAGCGCTGTCCCGCCTCATGACTGATCCCATGGGAGTCTACTGTTGAACCCACTGTCTCGCTCCGTCTCCTCGAGGGTCTGCCTTCTTTTGTTGCCCCTCTCCTTTACCAAGCACAGTGTCTGTGGCAGTTACATATTCTAGTGCCAGTTTGAGACTTAAGAGTGGAGGGGTGGAGTTGAGCCTGTCCATCAGGTGGCAGCTTGATTACCGCGTGTGCAGCCACTAAGGAGGTAAGCAGCTTGCTAGAGGCGGGACACTGACTCCTGTGAGACATTCCTGTGGACACGACACGTGGGACTACTCTATAGGCCTGGAGCCGGAGAAGGCACATGGAGACCCCTGCCGGTGCTGCGATGCCTCCACCACCACTGGATCCCCAAGACTTCCCACCCACTGGCCTGTGGCTGTCCTGCGTTCACATGCAGTGTCATTGCATGTGCTTCGTGAGTCTAAAGAGGAATTTATAGATTGGTAGCAGACACATGCGCTGCTAGTGGACTTTTGGACTTGATCTGGGCGAGGCTGGAGTATTTTCTCAAATATTCAATTTCTCTTGTATGTAAAACTTTTTCCTATACACATTTGAGTGTCTGTGACTTTGCTTCTCTAGTCAACCCAGACGAACACAGTGTCCTCCTGGGACAGGCCTCTCCTGATGACATGTCCAAATATTAAGTGCGCGTCACAATCACAATTACAAAAGTAAACATAAACTTAGGAAACGGACGAAAGGTAGGTCAGAGGATCAATAAAGTCCTGTGTTTGATGGTTGGAAGGAATACTAGAAATGGTGCTAGAGGACAGGTATGCTGGTCTCAGGCTGAGGTGGGTGGCATCAGTGCTTTTGGAAAAATATATAAGTTATTTCAAGGCTTCCTGGAGGGCGGGCCAAGACACAGAGAAGCTCTGCATGAGTCGCCACTGCCAACCGTCCTCCTTGTCTCTGTGGCCAGCTTTCCTGTCACGACAGGGCGCTAGACTTGTGCGAGGCCTCACCAATGTCCAGTCTGCTCCACATCTATCAAGAGGTAGACAGAGATGCAAAAATAAGCCCTGGGCCAGCTACCACTGCGGTTCTCCCCGAGAACCACAGGAGGAAAAAGCCTCACCTTCCTCCTATGGGTCAGCTGGCGGTTTTGAACGTACAGCTTTGCAGTGAGCTGCCCCCCGCGTGACCCCCACACTGTCAGGGAGCTGCCCACACAGAGGACGGAAATCACCAAGCAAGTGCATCGTGACCTCTGGTCTCTGAGAGGTTTGAATTCAGGGTTGTTTGGGTTGTTTGATTGACCAAGACTTAATCATGGTTAACATTTAGCTGTGCCTGATGCATATTGTAAAATAAATAAGACATTACAGATGAAGTTGATTTCTGCTTTGTCCTTCATTGCTAGATTCACCCCAAAGGCAGCCACTGTGGGGAGTGTAGGTTGTGTTCATCCACATTTTCCTATGTTTATATGGATTCTATTCTGGACATGATATTATCTTGGTTTGTGAGATGTTCAGTTTTGCACACATCTTAGCACCTTGTCTGAGTTACTTTTTGACTTTTTCCACTTAGAACTATGATTTTCAGATCACCTACTTGCATGTTGCTGTAAAGACGCTCATGGGAAAATGAAATGAAAGATAATAGCATTTTCCATGAATTTTGAAGTCTTATATGTTGCTTTAGTAAATTTCTTTCTTTTTAATATTAGGCATTTTTATAATTGCTATACAGTAATAATCTAAGCTGGTCATTAAGCTGACACCAGAATAAAAAAAAATGAAGCAAATTACATGTCCAAATCACACTGAATATAAGGATTGGATTACATTAATGCAAACACCCTTTCCTTACCCTGCTTATGTTCCCTGCCCCCAGAACCTTTTTCTTGGAAGCTAATACATATAGCACATCCTTCTACAGTTCCATCATAGCAAGCAGCAATATATAATTACTGCCACAATCAGTCTCACAAACATTCACTGTCAGCTCACTGATATCTCCTCCCCTTTACTCCTGGCTATGACACCCCACCACCCTCAGGAATTCTATTTTCTGTCTCTATAGGTTCATCAGTCTGGGGTTTCATATATCAAAACTCAGAAAAACATAAAAATCCAAGAAGACTACCCCCAATGACAAAGCATCAGAGCTAAATCCCAATATGAAGATTAAAAGGAAAAAGACAAAGAAGATGTTGGAAACCAGATCAGACCCACTGTACATGGGGGTGGCGATGGTGGGGGGCCAGGGATCAGCCGACAAGGCCTATCATTTTGATCTCCTGTGGTCACCTCTTCAATGCACTCTGTTTTGTAACCAGTTCATTCCCACTGGAGGCTTATTTTCTGTACAAAACTCACAAGCGTGTCTTGGGCTCCCACTGTCACCCATTGCCTTCGCAAACCAGAATCTCCCAATTTTGGCTGTGATCCTACTTCCTTCTCCAGCTTCAGATGATATGCTTTGCAATCCTTTGGTCATTGATGGTGGATTGCTTCTTCCACATAGATTTGGTTGGCACCTCAATTAGAAACTATCCTGTAAGACCCCAGACACTATTTTATCTAATAGTCAAATACCATCTAATGTCTTCACCCCGCTTGCAATAGCACGCATATCTCTCTGTCCCTTCCTGAGGGTGACTTGAGCAGGGGCATGATGTAAGAACTAATTATTAAATTGGAGCAAGGATTCAGGGCAAACCCCAATCCCATTCCTGGGTCTATATCTTTATTTCATCTGCCTCTGGCGCCCTTTAGAAACCTCTTTGTTAGTTTATGGTGGGGAGTCTTATCGATCATTTCCTGGAGCATAAAAATCTTTTGAAAATGGTGTCATTGATTAGCTCCTGGACTGAGCTTTAAACACAGTTGAAAGAGGGATAGTGAGCTAAAGTCGGCTGGTTACATACCATCATACCTGAATTATTCACTTGTACAGAATGGATCTGTCCATGACTGGACACTATTTGCATGAACAATGGGAAGTGGTGGGCAGGGAAAACTTACAACAATACTCACTGAGAACATCAGGCACAGGTTTGCCAGAATTATATATATATGTGTGTGTGTGTATGTATATATACACATACACACATACATATATATGTATACACACACATACACACATATCTTAATACAGCATATGGGGCATCGATGTAGTAAGTCAATGATTATTGCCTCCTGGCAATTCAATACTCATGGTATTGCTGTCTCCTGTTTCGTCAAACACTGTGATTCCACAGTCTTAATGCTGTGGTCACAGGTGCGGTTGGAGTAGGGTCCAGCCCACCCCGAGGAGTTTCAACCTCAGGCAAGTCTCTCCGGTGTGGCCTGCGGAGCCTGCTCTGGTCTCCACAGATTCAGGACTCAACACCCCCATGCCCATGGCACTTGGCCTGGGTCCCTCAATTCTATTTTTGGCTTAATTTTTAGTTAGTTTTCTTTTTAAATGCTGAGTAATGAGTCTTTAAAATGGTGAGTGCTTTCTGGGCCATAATTTTAAAAGAGGATTTGAGTTCCACTTCAAGTGTGACAGAGTAGCTGGTGTCAGATTAAATTTGTTCTCTTTGGACAATTATAAAAAGAAAATAATATATGAAACAGCAACCGTTCAAAGGTATTGAGGAATAACTAAGACACTTAAGATGGAGAGGCTAAGATCTGGAACTATATAGTGAGGTTTTTGTTTGCCATCCAGAAGGCATTACTTATCACCCCAGCTGGGCAAGACGGTGAGAAGCTGGGAAGGCAATGGCTGCTTGGAAGCTGAGAATCTCATTAGGACTATCAGGAGATTCCTGGTGCTGGGGAGATTAAAAAAATTAGAGTCCAACACTTGCCATGGAAAGGCGACTATTCTGTAAGTGTAGACTAACCAGGACGTGACGAGCCTCCACTGTGAAGAAGTGAACCAGGAGGGAAGAGGCAGATCCCCCCGATATCTCTTCTCAGGATACCCTGAAGGCCCTAAGGTAGGTCTTTGAAAAACTATAATTGAAGGAGAATTCAAGAGAAAGCTGATTTGCAAAAATATAAGGTGTGTTTGTGTGTGTGTGTGTGAGAGAGAGAGAGAGAAAGAGAGAGAGAGAGAGAGAGAGAGAGAGAGAGAGACTGAGCACTCACACACAAAAAGAAAAACCAACCTCTGTAGGGAGAAGGTGGAGGGAGCTGTCAGCTAGTGGGAGCTGTAACTATTGGGGGGTCAGGGATTGGGTTCACGGAGTGACCAAGTCACAGTCAAGTGTAGGTTCGGCTGGGGGCCATTTTGCAGGTGGTTGCTGTCCAGCATGCCTGCAGAGACAACTCAGGGCAGTCAGTATTTTAATGGCTATGGGGAGGAGCAGCTTTGATGGCCACGTTGTCTGCTGGCCCCCTGCTTCTGGGGCCATCTTAGGAGGCAAAGCCTAGGGAGGCCAGGGCCTTGGCACGGCGGAGTCAGGACATCCGAATGTGGGATCAGAGATGCGCTGGCCTGGTCAGTGGGGGACAGAATGGGGTTGGAAGCGGCGAGCTCCTTCTTTCCTCAGTCGCTCCAGCTTACCACTTCTTTTTGTCTCTCATATCCAGTGATCCCATACAAAGACTTTTTAAAAGCTTGTAAAGGAATTCGATTATTTTTTTATTCAATGCTTCCATAAGTTTTTTGAATCCTGCCTCTCACCCCCTCTCCCTTAAAGAACACTGGTTCCGAGGAGCACCTGTTTGGGAAGTAGACTTCTCAGCTTGCTTGGGATTCCGGCCACACAAGCCCAGGGCTGTGCCATTTCGCTGGAGCATCAAAAATGGTGAATCCTTGGAAACATCCAATCTTAGCCTGGCTGACGACTAGTGCTTGCAATTCTGCCTCTCTGGTGAAAGGGGAGTTATTTTCTAATCTTTTGGGGTGTTTTTTTTTTTTTAGTAAAATACAGAAATCCTATTTTGTAAAGAAAAAAAAATGTAAAGAAAGAAATGAAGTCAGTTTTTCAGTTCATCTCCCTGAAACATGTGACTACAAAATACTTAACAATAGAAACATGTGGCTACAAAATACTTAACAAGAAGCTCATCCATCTCTTCCCAAAGTATTGAAAAGCAATTCCTAGCACATCTGGATTTCCGCTTCTGGGTTGACGTTCAGGAGAAATTCACTGACTATAGCTCACATTCTGGGCATACCGGGTCCAAAGCAAATGCGACAACTCACTAAGTGAATGCAACTGCTATTCACATTTTGATACATTTCTGTTCAGTCTTTTCCCCTGTTTGTTTTTGAAAAAGAGAGTTTTATTGCAAAACACAAGACAAGGAGCTAGGAAGATGGATCCTCACATCTGAGTCCTTGAACAGCTGAACCACATAAAAAGGGAGTTCTCTCTATAGATACCAAGGAGAAGCTGGAGTACGCAAAGGAGAACGAGACATCAGGATTGGAAGAAGAGGCTTATGAACAAGCTGAGCCTTGCAAATGACACAACCTTGCTGCTGAAAGTGAGGAGAACTTGAAGGAGTTCATGATGAAGACCAAGGATTTCAGCCTTCAGGGTGGGCAAGAACGCAACCTTTCATGATAAATAGAAGATTGAAGTTGTCCAGGGTTGTGTCTTGCTTGGACCCACACTGCTCGAGGAAGCAGCAGTGAAGGCATCACATGGTGCATTGCATTGGGTCACCCTGCTGCACAAGACCTGCTGCAGTGAAGAGTATGGTGTACCTGCCCCAAACCGTGGTATTTCTCATAGCCTCTTATGAGTGTGACAGTTGAACATTGCTGAATACGGATGACTCACGAATGGATGCCTTGAATGGTGGTGCTGGAGAACACTGAAAACACCATGCACTGCCAGCAGGACAAGCAAGTCTATCTTGGGAGAAGGAAGGGCAGAATGCTTCTTAGAGACATTGTCTTACATACTTTGGCCAGCTTGCCAGGAGAGACCAGTTCCTGGAGAAGGATATCGTGCTTGGTCAAGTAGAGGGGCATCTCCCACAGAGGAAGGCCCTCACATAAATGGACGGACACCAGGGCCGCCACAAGGAGCTCAGACCCAGGCACAATTGTGAGGATGGCCCAGGACCAAGCAGTGCTTTCCTCTGTCCTGCATAGGCTCGCTATGGGTTGGATCTGGCTGGATGACACCTGACACAATGTGCCCGTGATTATAATCCTATTAGGGAATAAGTTGAGAGGCAAGCGTAGTATAGAGTGACTCTTGGCCCATCTCTTTTGAGATATAAAAGAGATTAAGCATCCAGTCAGGGAGAGAGGACATAAGATAGACACCAATACATGCTTGAAGGAGGCAGAAGCTGAAGCGAGAGCACTTCCCCCAGAGCCATCAGAGGGCGAGGACGCCCCACCCTCAAGTGTGCAGTCCTGCTGTGAGACAATAAATGTCTGTGGGAATCAGCCACTGTGGTGGGTGCTGGGACAGCACCAATGGACTAAGACACGCAAATGGGCAGTGTTTCTGTGTCTGTCCTGGTCAGCCTCATGGTGTAATAGCTTTCTCCCCTCCCCCCTTAAATAATAGACGTATATCTCCTCAATCAGATTCACCTTTTTCGGAATTGTTAGTGGAGTTTGTTTCATAAGATGTCCTTTTGTGATACATCTGTCACTTGTCCTTTTTATTTTTATCTGTGAAAATGAGCTTATTTTTCACTAGTGTCCAATAAAGATTTGAATACAACACTAGGATAAATAGAATCTGGAAAAATAATTACCTCGCCTTGGGTTCCAATTTCTCCAGTTTCCGTTCTCCGAGGTGATCAAGGGTTCCAGGTTTCTTATGTTCCCAGCTCAGGCTCAGAATATTTAGAAATCCCTCCAACACATGCGGAAAATGCTAAGCAGCAGTCACTTTCAGGCACAGGATGAGAGAGAGAGAGAGAGAGAGAGAGAGAGAGAGAGAGAGAGAGATGGAGACCTGAGTGTGGGCTGGCCCAACTCCTATGCCATGCTCTTCCCTGCTGGGAGATCCCTGCTGCCCTATGACCTTGTCACTTCCCACTGGTCAGGAAGGGGAGCGGCCTGTGGACCGCTGGCCTCAGATAGCCTCCTCAGTCAGGGAGTGGCCTTGAGGGACGAGTGTCCTCTAGGCTTCATTTCAAGGACTGAAGTGTCAAACTCCCATGTGGCCAGAGGCTCTTGTGAAGGCCTTTCACCAGGGTTCAGACACCAGGAGCCAGACCTGCCTCCCACTCTGGCCTTGAGCCCCCAGGGGACACTGGGCACATTACCCGCTGAGCTGTCCTTTCTTAAGTATCCCAAGAGATCGCTATCTTTTGTTCCAAAGTCTGATGAAGATCTTCTCATAAAACTTTCTCTCAAGCGTCTTGGCTTTCTGACTTATGTGTTAGGCCAGTGAGTGCATCTCTCTTTCTTGTGTTGTCTCTGTTGGGGTGGGGAGGTGGCATCGTCGAAACAGAAGAAAACACGACCCTTTCATGCAAGTCCTCATGCTCACCCCCAAACATAAAATTATTTTCGTTGCTACTGATTCATAACTGTAATTTTGCTACTGTTATGAATCGAGTGACCTCTGTGAAAGGTTCATTTGATCCCCCAACAGGTCCCAAACAGGCCTGTTCTGGGGGAGAGACTAAACCTGGGAGATGCCAGGGACAATCCATTTCACTGCCATGGTCATTGGACGGGGGCTGGCAGGTCAGGGAGGCAGCATAGTCGCCACCAGCAACAGGCCAGTGGCAGGGGCATTTTAAACTTTGTGAGATTGGAACAAGTTGGGGTTCAAAGTCTCACGGAAGAGGGGGCTGGTCTGACAGCAGCAGGGCTTGCAGGGGGAGCAGGTGGCCTCTTCTGTCCTGCTCTGGAGCCAGCATCACCTGTAGACACCGGGAGTCTAGGATCGTGCCCATGAACTTGGGGCTATGCCGTGGTTTGTCTTTGATGACCCTTATATCGATTCTCTGCTCCAATGTCTGCCTCAACAATGATTCAAAAAGGGCGTCTGCATTGGGCAGAAACCAGGCATTCTTACCCCTTTCTGGCGACCATCCATTGTGGACTTAACTCGCCCTTGGACGCCATAGACCTGAATAGGGCCCCGTCCCGGGCCGGCTGCGTCTCTGAGGATGGCGTCCAAAGCCCCAGGGGCTGGTTTAGAGGCAGTGGGATGGTGGCCCTCGGGGGGAAGCTCTGTCCTGGCCAAGCCCATCAGGACTGGCTGCAGGGCGGAGGTGGTGGTGATCATTAGAGCCTGAGAAAGGCGTGCCCTCTCTTAGACTGTGTTCATGTTGGGGTTTTAGTCTTACGGACAGCGTGGTGGAAGCAGTTGGGTGAGTGTGGTGATAGAATCCGCATAACTGCATTCGTCTAGGACTAATACAGTGGCAGAATGATGGGAGGTGGCACAGGGCAACAAAAGGGGAGCACCTTGAAAGGCACCTCTCACCCTGGGGAGACAGTGGGTGTTTCGAAGCAGGACAAAAGGCAGAGGAGGTGGGTGCTGCTGTCCCTTCTCCTCCTTTCTGGGAAATGAAGGAGCATGTGTTTTTCAAAAGGCTGGTACATTTAGTTCTTATAAAAGCGAATGGCCTTGGATCATCTGTATGGAGCAGTCACTTCTCCTGGTTGAGAACGCCCTGAGTGTCCATGCGTTCACCCCCTGGGTGAAGATCAATATAAGACGTGCGTGTCTGTCAGCACTATCCCCTGGAGGGACTGTAACAGGCCTGCCGCCCCCCACCCCCCAACTCTCCCCCACCCACTCCCGCCTGAGTTCTGCAGCGGCTGAGTCTGGCACCCATGCCGCTGCTGCTCCTCGGGGGACCACAGGAACACCTCAGGATGGCGGTTCCAAACTGAAGTTACTCAGTGGATCCCCGCGGTGGCAGGAGAGAGAACTGCAGGTGCTGCACTGCCACCAGGCCGGGACTTCTCCATGCCAGGAGGTGGAGACGTTTAGTCAGTGGGAGGCAGGGGTGCTTGTTACCAAATGAGAACTCAGCGCAAGTCATTCAGAGCTCAAGGACACCGTGCAGACAGGAGCGACTGGTAATGTGCTCCTTCTCCTTGATGCCCCCTTTCCCAACCCCCATCGCATTCTCCGCCAGAACTGTCCCAACCCATCTCGCCGTCAGGATGTGCAGGGGTCACTTCTAACATGGTTTCTGTCTGACCTGACGTCAGCACACGCACATTGCCATCCGGTCTGTTTGCACTCGTGCCAACCCTTTAGAACAGAGAATTCTCTGTTGGGCTTCTGGGATGATGCGTCTTCCTGGGAGCAGGCAGGCTCATCTTTCTGCTGCGAAGGGGCTGCTGGGCGGGCACGGCGGATTTTGATGTTAGCCACCCAGTGCTGAATACACTGCTCCACCAAGGGTGAGTTCAAGTAAAAGTCCGGAGCGGAGTAAGAGTGGGGAGCTCCAGGGTCCAGAGAGCCTGGGGGTCTTCCTGAGTCCTTAGTCCAGATTTGAAGCACATTGCCCACTCAGCCCTGACTGAGAGTCAGTTCTGCACCTGTTACGTGAACTCCTTGCATGCAACGGACATGGCCCATGCATCATCCTCTGCTCCACTGGTTGTCCCTGGCGACAGCTATGCAAGCTACCTGGAGAAGGGCTTGCAAGTCAGCCCCCATGGCCTGCTTCTCAACTACATAGCAATGGAAGGAACACTCGAGAACGCTGGCAGGAATCACCCTCTGACCATTGACACTGATGCTTCTCCCCACTTCGTGACTCAGAGGAGAGGCTGGCCTTCCACCCTGTCCTCACCCCATTTTCCCTCTCCACCAGAGAAGGGCGCTCTCACGATTCTTTGCCTTTGTTTGCAGGAGGTACCCGACACATGTTCATGGAGCTGAAATGCCTTTTGTTTGTCTCACACTTTTAGAAGAAGCGAGCATGTCTACACCTACTTAAACTTTGTTTTCATAAATGGAAACTATTATTTCCTCAGGGCCTTTCTATTTCCAGACCTAATAGGCTTAATGATTTTTAGCCTTACATCATGGGGCACCCTCCACCCCTGGGAGAAGTGAAGTTATAATGAGTGTAGGGGTTGCTGGATAGCTTGTGAATCACTGAGAAAGAATCTACCCAGTTTGGGTCAAAAGGTGATGAGGCCAGTTAACTTTAATCAACAAAGGGTAAAGAGGCAAGCGTGTCCCTCCGAACGACTCTCTCTTTTCTTGTTAATAATGTTCTGCTCCAGCTCAACTTGAGTCTGTTTTGTTCACAATATTTATTCTCTTTTGTTTATGTGCTCAATATCACAGCCAGCTATTTTTACATTTAATTTATTAATATCAATAAGTATTTTCTAATGCGTTTGAACATTGTGTTAATGCTTTTCGAATGCCTAATGCTTTGAACAATAAGAACATCTTTTAATATCACTGTATAGTATTTATCATGTGCATAACATATACTTTGTCTAATTCTTATGAGCAATATTTTTTTCTATATTTGGATTTCAAATAATTTTCTTAGACTAGTACTTCAATTGGAATCATTCTTTCAAAGGCTATGCATACTTTTTCATTAAAAATGTTTTCATTACTTATATTTCCACTTATGTAAATAATTTGTTTATTATTTTAAAATATATTTTAAAAACACAAGTAAGCAAAAATAGAATTAAGAAATCATTTTATTGGGGGCAGACCATACAGCTCTTATCACAATCCATTGTGTCAAGCACCTTTGTATATTTGTTGCCATCCTCATTTTCAAAACATTTTCTTTCCATTTGAGCCCTTGGTATCAGCTCCTTATTTCCCTGCCCCCTCTGCATTCCTCCCACCCTCCTTCCTTCACAAACTTTTCATAATTTATAAATCATTATTATTGATGTCTTACCCAGACTTCATTAGCTAGAAATAATTATTACCGGTAATATTTTGATGTATATTTAGGCACAGATTGGAATCAAGCCTGCTTTTTGTCCAGGTGTAAAAATATCTCGTCTCAGCCTGATAAGAATTGATCAAGAGTAATGTAACAAAGAGAAAATCCTGAAACTCCAGTGGAGGCTGGGCATGGTAGTGGGACATGAGGAAAGTGGGACATGAGCATGGTAGTGGGACATGGGTAGAGGAAAGTAAAAGGAAATAGAGGAAAGAACTGGGGAGTAAAGGGCATTTATAGAGGTCTAATTACAGGCATGTACATAGGTGAATATATTTATATATGAGAATGGGGAAATAGATCTACGTGCATATCCTTATAGGGTCAGTAGTAGGACAGCAGATGGGCATTGGACCTCCACTCAAGTGCTTCCTCAGTGCAAGAACACTTTGTTCTATAATATTGGCATTCCGTGATGCTCACCTCCCTGACACAATCACTGAAGACAAATGTGTGCATAAGCGAAAGTGGAGAAGAAAGCGGACAGTGCCCGGCTCTCCAAAGATGCAGTGTCTGGGGTCTTAAAGGCTTGAAAGTAAACAAGCAGCCATCTACCTCAGAAGCAACAAAACCCACATGGAAGAAGCACACCAGCTTGTGGGACCATGAGGTGTCAAAGGGATCAGTTATTAGACATCAAGAACTAAAAATCATAACATTGTGTGCTCACTTTCCTGATATGATTTCTGAAGACAAATGTGTGCATAAGCTAATGTGGTGGAGAAAGCCAATGGTGTCCAGCTGTCAAAAGATATAGCTTCTGGGATCTTGAAGGCTTGAAAGTAAACAAGCAGCCATCCAGCTCAGAAGCAACAAAGGCCACATGGAAGGACACCAGCCTGTGTGACGACGACAAGGTGTTGAAGGAATCAGGTATCAAAGAACTAAAAGAACTAAAGACATCAAAGACATCAAAGAACTAAAATTTATATCATTATAAATGATATAATGAGGGGGAATACAGATTGGGGATCCAAAGCCCATTGTGTTAGTCAGGATAAACTAGAGAAACAAATACATACACTCACATATGGATATAAGGGTACGGTTTATATGCAAGAGGAATAGGGCATTAAGAAAGCATCCCAACCCAGTCCAGTTCAAAGTCATAAGTCCGATATTAACCCATATACCCGATATCAGTCTATAAAGTCTCCTTCTGAAGTCACAGGCCAGTGGGTGCAGAGTCCCAGTGCTGGCAGGGGTCTCCCCATGGCTCCTCGCTTCCAGGGCTCAGGGTCCATCAACAGCATCCAGTGGTGGTAGAAGCAATTCAGTGCTGGGAGGGGTCTCCACATGGCTTCTCCAGCTTTAGAGGTCTGGTTCCATCATGGTAAAGCTGTGGCTTCTCCTCCGGCTCCTCCAGCTCCTGGGATGCTGCCATCTTGTCTTGTCTGTAGTTCGTTTCTCTAAGACTAACTCCCCCAAACTGGGGAGATAGCTTATAATCTCCACGAGGGAAATATCGCGAGATTTCCCAGAAGTCTCAGGAGAGAACCATGCCCACACAGAGGCCTCATTGGCTACTCAATGGCTATCTCCAGATTAACAGGCTAGACTCCACCCCGATATCTCAATCATGAAATTAACATAAGCACATGACCACCACACCCATCAATAGGTGAAGTGACATCCCCTTGCAGAGGGGTTGCAGGAAGGAGATGAGCCAGTCAAGGTACAGTGTAAACAGCAATGAAATAGGCAACTTTCCTCTAGTTCTTAAATGTTTCCTCCCATCCACTATCATGATGCCAGTTCTACGTTACGAATCTGGTTCAACCAGGGGATATACACTGGAGCTGGAAACATGGGGAATCCAGGACAGATGATCCCTTCATGACCAGTGGTGAGACTGGTGATACCGGGAGGGTGGAGGGAGAGTGGAGGGAGGGTGGTGTAGAAGGGAGGAACCAATTGCAGGGATCTGCGCATTGCCTCCTCCCTGGGGTACAGACAATGGGGAAGTGGGTGAAGGAACCCACTGGACAGTGTTCAATATGACAAAATAATGACAATTTGTAAATTATTAAGGGTTCATGGGGGAGGAGGAGTGGGAAGGGAGGGGAAGTATGGGGAGCTGGTGCCGGGGGCCTGAGTGGAGAGAGGATGTTCTGAGAAGGATGACGGCAACAAATGTGCAAATGTGGTCTGCATACAATTGATGTACGTATTGATCGTGATAGGAGTTATATGAGCCCCCAATAAAATGATTTATTAAAAAAGTCTCTCCTCAACACCATTTTGACTGCTACCTAACAGTCCATGCAATCCCTCTAGCAACACCATTCATCTGGTCCTTCCTCTACTCTGGGCAAAGGAACCCGGAGGCACCACGATGAGACACTCATCTGGGGTTGAAGCCCACGCACCCCTCTGCAGGAGAGCAATGGGCCAGTCTGTCTGTGTGGATAGTTCAACCTTGTGGGACGGTTCTGCTCTGACATATAGGATTGCAATGAGAAGGAATCAACTGAGGGGCCAGGGGTGGGATATGCCCGCTTACCGGACGAGATGTCAGGCCTACCTAATTTCACTTAACCGTCACAAGATCTTGACTGAGATCAATACCACTGCTCTCTCTATTCTAGCAAAAAGAAAAACCCAGACATTGGGTATCTTACACAATTATGGACATATCATAAATGTGTGAAAACCAATAAAGTAGTGTAGGACATTAGATTATTTTGTTGGTTTGTTTTTTACCTCAAATGATGTTGCTGTTACTTAGTTAAACAGATACTCATTGAGTTTCTACTATATGCCAAATGTTTTGCCAGGAGCGTGCTGTGCATTTTACTAGTAGGGGTCAAGATCATCAACGACCCATGAGTCTGATGACCACAGTGCTGAGCCCCATCACATTCCACCTAGAGTCCCATCACTCAGGACTCATGGGGATGAGGAATGCTGCTGGGAGTGGCTCTTTGCAGTTCCCACAGCACTTCGCTTCACATGTCCCCTCACTACCTTGGGCTGCACTGGCGAAGATGTTGGTCTCATCATAGCCCGGCAATGCCTGCTAAGGTGTGTTCATCGCCAGTAGGATCTTGGTCTTTTGTCAGGGGACATCTGAGTTCTAATATTTAGCCCATGTATAATTTTGCTGATATGAATATTGGTGGTACAGTAGTTAAGTGCTTACCTGCTAACCCAAAGTTGGTGGTTCAAGGCCACCAGTGGCCCCGTGGGAGAAAGGTATAGCTGTCTGCTTCCACGAAGCTTTACAGCTTTGAGAACCTCACAGAGCAGGTCTACTTGGCACTGCCATGATGTCAGTGGCGACAGACAATGGATAACTCTTTAGTGGTGGTGGCAGCACCCATCTCTGTGGCAGAACAGAGTGGCTTTGAGGCCCTCCCAAATCTGGTCCTAGAGGACTATGTGTAGGTCAGAGGTTGGCATTGTTGGAGGAACCATGTTCCTACAGAAGATTGCTCCAGATCTTCTTATTCAGTGACCACATGAAAAAACCCAAGTTAGTGGCAGAATGTCAGATAATTGTTTTATTATTTTTATTTTATTGTTTATGGTATTTCACTTTTTCTAAACATTATAGTAACTGGACTTTTTAAAAGAAAAAATTAAAGATGCACACTATGTTTGGTGTCTGGGAGATTCTGAACAAGCAGTTCTTCCGCAAGGATTGTTCCCATTTGTGCTCATGCCTACTTTCTGTCATTAGATCAATTCTGTCTGTGCCTAAGCAAAGCTTCCCCCTAGCTCTGGTTCTTGGGAAAGGTTAGTCTGTGCAGAGGTGACTCGTCAAATGTTTCTGCACCTACTGTTTCAGACCACTAGGGAGGCAAACGCTGATGTGCTTGGTTGTTCCCCAAAAGGCAAGTCCAAGCCCCCAGAGACTGTTGGAGGCAGGCGGCTGAGACTCTTCTGCAGATGGGTCACGGCCTTGAGAGTCACCGCAGACATCCTTGCACACAAGAGTTAGAATCGACTTGATAGCGACTAACAATAATGTTTTCTCTGAATATTTGCCTCAAAGTTGAGGTTTGTCTCCTCTGGAAGATCCCTCTGCAGAGAAGCCATGTCTCTGCCTCCATTTCTCATTCCCCAGCACTTTGAACATCCCATGCATTCTCTCAGGAGCCCTGGTGGCAGAGTGGGCTACTTGCTGTATTGATAACTGCAAGGTCAGACGTTCAAGGCCACCAGTCACTCTCAAGACAGGGGCACTTAGTTCTACTCTCTCTGTAGGGTCTCTATGAGTCTGAATTGATTTGTTGGCACTGAACTTGAAGGTTTGCTTTGGATGTGTTCTCTGTGTTAACATGTAATTACGGCAACTCACACCTGGTTAAAAAAAAACTTTACAAATAGAATGAACTTCCTTCAGAGTCCAACAGCAGTATTCATTGTAGCCTGGCTCGCAATAGCCAAAAGGTGGCAGCACTTCAAGTCCTCACCAACAGATGAACTGGCAAGCACAAAGTGCTGTCTCCCTAGAGGAAGAATACTCTGCCCCACAGGAAGCGGACCTGGCATGAAGTGGGGAATGTAACCGATGTCGCTGAGTTGCACACTTAAAAATGGGCCAAATGTCTGACTCAGGATCCTCTCTGTCTCATCTTCATAGCCCAGAACCCCAAACTCAGCGCCCAGTCTTCTTGCATGCTTCCAAGTCCAAGCTTGTTCAGAATTCTAGTTCACGAAAGCCTTGTGGTTGAAACGGGGGGTGTTTCTGAATTAAAGTTTTATTCTCCAGCTTGAATGCAAACGCGCACTGGCAAGACTGCTCTATGCCTCCGACTGGTGCAGCCCATCTACGTGCGGGAGGCTTGTCCGCATGGATCACTCCCCGCGCTCTTGCAATCGTCCAAGAAGGCACCGGCCTGACCAATGAAGCAATGCAAACAGCCAGGAACAATGAGCCGACACATTACCCCTGCCCTCCATCCCTGTGATATTTATTTATCAGACATGAATCGATTCTTTGTGATTTCAGAGGTCACCCCAACTAGTTCTTGCTTCCTGGAAGGCCTCTGCCTAAACTAACCTAGATAGCCATGACTGTCCATCCTCTTCTGAACACTGTGTGTGAAAAGATGTCACATCATCAGCCCACAGTCACAGACACATCCAGTTTTGATGAATTCAGAAAGAGCTACCTGAATAACCTTTTCTGTATAGTGCACCTTCTTGTTATGTTTTGTTTTACAATGGATCTAACCATTGCAGTAAACTCATAACTGTTATCTACTGCGCCCACACTATGTACCAGAAGCCACATGTGTCCTCTACAAAAGACTTCACTGAATCCTGAAAATATCCTTGTGAGGGATTTCTTTTTTTTCCCCCAATTTTTTTGTTGAGGGCTTATCGGGGCATGATCAGGTCTCTGATATACTCACAGCAAGGGTTCAACAGGCAGTTGTGTAGCAATAATTATTATTTATTATAACACTGATATAGAGATCATGAGAGAGAGAGAGAGAGAGAGAGAGAGAGAGAGAGAGAGAGAGAGAAAAGAGCATTACATTACAAGTTATATCTATCCTTTCATGGTGCATGCTCACCTCCACCCCACTGGATGGTCCACGTGGAGAGGGAGACAGGCGAGCGGCAGCCTTGATGGAGGCATGCTGGTACAAAGCAGGCTTGAGAGTGGCAGGCTAGAGAGAGAGACTCTGTCTTACTTCCCATCCCTATCCCTTCCCATCCCTATCCCTTCCCATCCCCTCTGGAGCTAAGCCAGGCCCCTAATTACAGGCAAGAGTATACGTCACAGAAAGGGGCTGTGCCATGTGCACACATTATAGGAAAAGAGGCTATCAGGGTCTCATGTGAGGAGATAAGACCCCAGACTCCTGGATGTGGCTAAGCAGGTTAGGCTAGAGATCATTAACATCAGCATGTGAATCCGCCCACAGGTTTCAAAGGAAGGGAGCCATCATCTTAACAGCAAGGGAGTCAGCTCTGCAGGAGACAACACAAAAGCCTTAGATAACTAGGAGTTTCAGGGAGAATAGCTAATTCAACTTCTTATAACAAATGCTGGTAAACAGTCTGGTTAATCTTTGGAGCAAAATAATTGTGGAAAAGTTCTGTCTTCATCCCATTGGGGCTCTTACAGCTCTTATAACATTCAATCATTTGTATCAAGCATGTTTGTACATATATTACCATATTAATTTCAAAATATTTTCCGCTTGATTCCTTGGTATAAACTCCTCCTTCCCCCTCCCTCCTTTTTTAATGAATCATTTTATTGGGAGCTCATACAACTCCCATCATGATTCATGCGTACATCAATTGTATACAGGCCACATTTGCACACCTGTTGTCATCATCACTCCCAAAACATCCTCCCTCCACCCAGGTCCCCAGTATCAACTCCCCATATTTCCCTTCCTCCCCCCCACCCCATGAACCCTTAGTAATTTACAAATTGTTATTATTTTCATACTATGCACTGTCCAATGTGTCCTTTCACTCGCTTCCCTGTTGTCCGTGCCCCAGAGAGGAGGCTACATGTAGATCCCTGAAATTGGTTCCCCCTTTCTATTCCACCATCCCTCCACTCTCCTGGTATCACCACTCCTACTACTAGTCTTGAGGGATCATCTATCCTAACTTCCCCATGTTTCCAACTTCACTGTACATCCCCTGGTCTAGCTGGATTTGTATGGTAGAATTAGGATCATGATAGTGGGTGGGAGGCAGCATTTGAGAACCAGAGGAAAGTTGCATATTTCATTGCAACTTAACTGGCTCATCTCCTCCCTACAATCCCTCTGCAAGAGGATGTTGCTTTACCTATTGATGGGCTTTGAGTCCCCAATCTGTAGTACAGTACCTCATTAATAATGATATAATTTTAGTTCTTTGATGCCTGACACCAGATCCCTTCACCACCTCGTGATCACACAGGCTGGTGTGCTTCCTCCATGTGGGCTTTGTTGCTTCTGAGCTGAGTGGCCGCTTATTTACTCAAACCTTTAAGACCCCAGATGCTATATCTTTTGATAGCCAGGCACCATCCACTTTCTTCACCACATTAGCTTATGCACACATTTGTATTCAGCGATCATATCAGGAAAGTGAATACACAATGTTATGCTTTTTAGTTCTTGAAGCCTGATATCAAATCCTCTTGACACTTCGTGATCCCACAAGCTGGTGTGCTTCTTTTATGTGGGCTTTGTTGCTTCTGAGGTAGATGGCTGCTTGTTTACTTTCAAGCTTTTAAGACCCCCAGATGCTACATCTTTGGAGAGTCAGGCACCATCAGCTTTCTTTACCACCTTTGTTTGTGTACACATTTGTCTTCAGTGATCGTGTAGGAAAGTTGAGCATCTTCAAATGCCAATTTAATAGAACAATGTGTTCTTGCACCAAGGAAGTGCTTGAGTGGAGGTCCAATGCCCATGTGCTGTCCTACTGCTGACCCTATAAGTATGTATGTTGGTCTATTTCCCCATCATCACTTATGAATATATGAACCTATGTACATACCTGTATTTGAACCTCTATAAATGCCCATTTTCCCCCAGTTCCTCCCTCTATTTTCATTTGCTTTCCTCTTGTTGTGAGGGATTCTTTACTGGCAGACTCTTCCCTCAAGGGGGCAGAGGCCAAGATACATGAAATTGCTCACCAAGACGACACAGACCATTGGCTAAGTATGTCAGGTCCAACACATGAACACATTGTAGGTCTCTTTGAAAAATGCCTTTGTTCCTGATCAGGTCTGGGACTTCTGCTGACGACTGTGTCTTGCCATCATGTCTCTGTAGGCCCTGGGTTTCTTCAATGGATAGCCTTACCTAGGGTGGGTGGGTGGCTGGGCTGAAGGATACTGGCACATATCTTCTGAGAATTAGTTATTGGCATTGAAGCAAAAAAAAAAAAAAAAGGCCTGTGTGGCAGCAAAAACAGCTCTGGCTTGGAGAACTGAGGAAGGGGTACCCAATCCTGGCTCTTCCACTTACAAATGCGTTGCTGTCATTGGCTCCAGCTTCTGTCTACCCTGTGGCCAGGAGCAGAGCTGCCTCCGGATAGCGAAGGGTGTCATCTGGATGGAAGCAGGCTGCTCATCTTTCTCCCGGGGAGCAGCTGTTGTTCTAATGGACAGGCTTCTGCCCAGCAGCTGGTGGCTTACCTGCTGTGTCACTAGGGCATCTATCTCCCTGACTTTGCCTCAATTTTGACTCATGGTCACCCCAAAGGGGGTTTTTGGATTATCAATCTTTACGGGAGCAGAAAGCTCCCTCAGAGTAGCAGATGGCTTTGGATTGCTGGCCTTGTGGCTCAGTCCAAAGCTTACTGGACATTGCACCAGAACCCTTGAAATGTGGCTAGTTCAAAACAATAGTCTTTGAGTGTGCAATTCACAGTGGATTTGATAATTTAGTACAAAAAATTTTCATCAACAGTTTTAACAGCTTTAAAATCATTTGAACTAACACAATGCTGAAACAACATTTTAGATAGATTGGATTAAATGAAGCATATTATTAAAATTTCAAGTGTGCTTTTCCCCCATCTTAAAAAAAAGTAGCTACTGTATTTGTCAGACCATTAGATGCACCTTCCCCCCTGCCCCCACTGAAAAAGTGTGGGGGGGAGATAAGGGTGCGTCTTATGATCTGAAGATGTAGTCCCCCAGAACATTTATGATCTCATGCGCCTGCTTACTGTCCTCTGCTGTTTGCATGCTGTGGATTGCTGTGTGTTCGGGGAAAGTCCCACCTCCTGGAGTCTCAATATCAGTCAGGTCACATGATTGGCACAACACAAGTCTCTCCTCATTTGTTAATGAAAGTAATGATGGTTCTTAACACCACTGTGGGTTTACAGTGTTAAATATTACCATATTTTGCTTTGTTTTAATAAATATGTAAGTATACTGGTACTATTCGGTTCAGCATATTTTTTCTTGTTTTCCTGCTCTGAAGACTGGGTGTGTCTTATGGTCCGAAAAGTATGATATTGGAGAAATTGAAATCCAACCTTGGCTCAGGTTCTGCTTCTGATGGGTTGCACTGATCTAGATGCTAGCTAGAGCCGATGGAATTGCCTTGATTGAAAAGAAGACAATCACACAGACCTGGTGTCCAACATGCTAGGAAACTAGGGAGTGGTGTTCATGGACTCCCCGATTTAGCCTGATTTTAGTATTTATTACGTGGCATTCTATTCTGAGGGACCCAAGTCCTGTCCTGGTACACACCTGCCCCACCCTCTGGGCTGCCTGCTGAAAAGCCAACCCTCACCATAGAGACAAATGAGGGTACTGTTGCCCTGGGGACCTGGAGGCATTCTCAAGGGCACACACAGCCCATCCCACTATTGGACAGCTTGGTAGGAAGAGGGTGTACTGCTGCCTCAGCTGAAACCATTGTTGCTTGGCTCAGGGCTTAAAACAACACAGTCCAGCAAGGCTGGGGCTCTGTTTTTCAGAAGTCCTAATTGACCATTATATATCTCTTTAGCTTGTGAAAACAAATAAGCTACTCATTAAAAAAATAATTTGACAGAACCTGGCACCAATCTCAATTATGTAAAAAGACCCACCCCAACCCCAACCCACTCAAGAAGAATGTACTTCAGAGGACAGCACTGAAGCTACAGTTTGGGTAGAGGGCCACATCTGATCATAACACACAGGAGCAAACAAAAAGGGAGGAAGAGAGTGTGGGACACATCCTGGCCCACCAATCCCTGAGGACAATGTTCCTGCTAAAAGCAGCCAGTTCACAGTGAGGGACATAGAGCCAGCCCCATCACAAAACACAACACCCTTCGGTGACTCATGGCACTATGAGGGACAACACAGTGAAGGAATTGTGCCCACTTTTACCCCATCACACCAGGGGAAACACTAAGGGCGTGCCACAGAGCAGCAAGGGGAGCAAAGCAATGAAGCCTCTGGTGGGTGCCAAAAATAGACTTTGAGGCCAGGACATGGAGCTCCATCAGACTCAACTGGAAAACACTCCTAAAAGTCAACAAACAGATCTGGAACTATTAGAGGCTTTTCTTTCTTTTTTTCTGTTTTTTTTTTCTTTTGCTCTTTTGCTTTGTCCTGATTTTGTGCTTATGATTGTCTCTGCATATCTATCTAGATAAGAGGTGTGATAAACAATCTGAAGGAGAAAACAACAGGACTGATAGTTCCAGGAGGACAGGGGAGAGGCAAAGGCAGTGGGAAGGAAGTGGGTGTTAACAAACTCAGGGACAAGGGAGCAACAAGTGATCTAAAATTGATGGTGAAGAGGATGTGGGATGCATGGTAGGGCTTGATCAAGGGCAGTGTAGCTGAGAGGAATTACCAAAAATCAAATGAAGGCCCAATATAATAGTAGGACAATAGGAAATTAAAAGGAAATAGGTAGAGGAAAGAATTAGAAGGCAAAGGGCATTTATAGAGGTCTAAATATAGGCACTTAAATATGTAAATATGTTTGCAAATAATGACAGGGAAATAGCTTTATGTACATATATTTATAGGTTCAATATTAAGGTAACAGATGGACATTAGGCCTCTTCTCTTCAATGCAAGAACATTTTATTCTATTAAACTGATATTCCATTATGCTCAACTTACCGACACGATCACTGAATACCTCGCTGATGGTGCCCAGCTATCAAAAGATATAGTGTCTAAGGTCTTGAAGATAAACAAGCTTCCATATAGCTGAGAAGCAACAAAGCTCACATGGAAGAAGCATACCAGCCTGTGTGGTCATGAAGTGTCAATGGGATCAGGTATCAGGCATCAAAAAGCAAAAAAAAACCCACATCAATATGAATGAGGCGGAGTGTGAAGTGGAGACCCAAAGCCCATCTGTAGGCAACTGCACACCCCCTTACAGAAGGATTGCAGGGTGGAGACGAACCAGTCAGGTACAGTATAGCACTGATGAAACATACAACTTTCCTCTAGTTCTTTAATGTTGCCTGCCCCCTTTTCACCCCACTATCATGACCCCAATTCTGCTTTACAAATCCAGTTAGACCAGAGCAAGTACCTGGTACAGATAAGAGTTCACAAGACAGAGAATCCAGGACAGATAACCCCCTCAGGACTAATTATGAGAGTAGCAATACCAAGAGGGAAAGAGGAAGGGGAAAGGAGAAAGGGAGAACAGATCACAATGATCTACATATAACCCTCTCCCATGAGGACAGACATCAGAAAAGTGGGTGAAGACAGTGGCTGATGTAAGACATGAAAAAAAATTATAAGTTATCAAGGGTTCATGAAGGAGGCAAGGTGGGAAAGGGAGGAAATGAGGAGCTGACACCAAGGGTCAAGTAGAAAGAAAATGTTTTGAAAGCAGTGACAGCAACATATGTACAAATGTGCTTGACACAATTGATATGTGTATATGTTGTGATAAGAACTGTATAAACCTCCAATAAGATGATTTTTAAAAAGAAATAAAAATAGAAAAAAGCCACACAGGAATAAAAAAATCAATTAACTACAAAAAAACCAATAAGCAAAAAAAGACAGAAATATAATTTGACAGACCAACAATCTTTCTGAAATATTTTCAAACTCCTAAGCAGGATTATTAAAATATCACCTGGTGATGGAAAATTTGAGAATCACTAACAGAAGCAGCTGTGTTCTTCAAGGTCCTGGTTCCTGCAGGTTTGGCGGGTGACGGGGTCCCCTCTGGTTTTCTCCCAGGGTTTTCTCTTTGGAATATTCATCCTTCAGAAATGGGTTAGAATTGCACGGGTTGGAAGGTCTCGGTCATTTTATCATCTAGTATGATGACCAGCCTTCTATTTGCTGTCAAGACACCATGACCAATATTGTGCTCTTGCGCCCCCGCATCCCCCCACTTCATTCACACCTGGGATAGCAGCAGTGTTTTAAATGGCACTCTTCCCAAGAAGCCTGTGGCAGTCATGTGCTTATGTTAATTTTATGACTGAGATGTAGGGGTGTTAATCTGGAGATAGCCATTGAGTAGCCAATGAGGCCTCTATGTGGGCATGGCTTTCTCCTGAGGCTTCTGGGAAATCTCGCGATATTTCCCGTGTGAAGATGAGAAGCTATCTTCCCCAGTTGTTGGGAGTTAGTCTCGGAGACAATTAGTCACGGAAAAGACAAGATGGCGGCGTCCGAGGAGCCAGAGGAGCCAGCAGAGAGAACACACGGCTTTGCCTTGATGGACCCAGACCTCTGAAGCTGGAGCGGTATGCTGTTGATGGACCCTGAGCCCTGGAAGTGAGGAGCCATGGGGAGACTCCTGCGAGCGCCAGAATTCTGCACCCACTGACCTGTGACTTCATGAGTCAGAGGGAGACTTTGTAGACGGATTTCGGGCATATGGGTTAATATCGGACTTAAGACTTTGTACTGGACTGGATTGGGATGCCTTCTTAGTGTCACATTCCTTTTGTATATAAACCCTTTCCATATATCCATATGCGTGTCTTTGAAATTTGTTTCTCTAGTCTGCCCGGACTAACACAAAGCCAGAGTCAGGATCTTAACCACAAATTGCCCAGCAGATGTGGTAGCCATCCAGAAGCATGATGTCAAGCCAAGAACCCTTCTTTGCCCTCACCCAGCACTCTCACCTCCTACTTGTCCTGACGGCCCCCTGCCTCGGGCACAAGCCCCCACTTGAGGGGAGGCAGCACTGAGCAGGAGTGCAAGGCCCAGGTTTAGGTGTCAGACTGCCTGGGGCTGTGTGCCTCGCCTTCCTTACTGGCTAGACCATAGGTTTCAAAGGGATTTGGCCTACACCCGTTCCCTTTTCAGAAAACAAACAAACAAACAAAAAACACCTCAACACCCTCCTGACAATGAGAAACTTTGGGATTAAAGCCCACGATCCAGGACAGAGTATCTTGCTCACTGCTATTGATCTGTTTCCGACTCCAGTGCTCCCAGGGGAAACATTGGGTTAGATTGTGGGTAAATTACTTAATCTTGCTGGAACTCTATTTCCTCATGTGTAAACTGAGGTTTATGAGAGCACCTACGTCACTGGAATGCGGTGGGCGTGCTGGAACCACAATAAGGTCACGTGCGCCAAGCTTCTAAGGACCTGGTTCATAGCTGTCAGTAACCATTGGCGATGATAGTTATGTGGAGTCCTGGGGCATGCAAAGAGTTAATATGTTTGACGACTAACTGCAATGTGGGTCTACTCAAGGAACTTCCAAAACAATCCCCCCAAGCTCAAAACTCCCCAAATACCCCCAAACTCCTCCCAGTGGATCAGTCACTGCAAATGCTGCAGAACAGCTTTTCTCTGACACCCATGGAGCCGTCATGAATAGCAATCAACTTGACCGCCACTCCTTTCTCAGGTCCTCGTGGCCCTGGTGGTGACCCTCTTCTTCGTTCTCTGAGCTGCACGGAGAACGACAGTCCGTTGCTGTCAGGCTTCTTATGGGCTCCTGCGTGGATCTCCCACCATGCCTGGCGGTCAGCGTGCGTGCCTGCGTGCCGATGTTTTTCTTCACAGAGATTCTGATCGCAGGGTCTTTTCTTGCCGTGGCAACTTCACTGAGTTTGACATCCCATACAGGTCATTCGTCCACAGGACAAAGTTCAGTCGGCTTTCGTGCCTTCGCAGAGCTGGGCAACTCTCACCTCCATCCACTTAGATTTTTAGCAATTCCCCAAAGAAGCTGGACACCCGTTAGCACTTCCTCTCCACACAACTGGCGTCCTTCTAGCCCTGGGTAAACGCGGATCTCCTTTCTGTCGCCATGACTTTGCCCCTCCTGGACCGCCCACCTGAGATGAAGTGTACAACACATGGCCTTTGGTGACTGGCTTCTTTCACACACGGTCATGTGTTCAAGGTTCATTTGTGTTATCGCCTGGATCGGTCCTTCATTCCCGCTTACTGTTACACAAAAGCCCAGCGATGGCAAGATCTGTAGTTGGGGGCGGGGGGGGGGGGGGGGGGGGGGGGGGGGGGGGGGGGGGGGGGGGGGGGGGGGGGGGGGGGGGGGGGAGGACAGGGAGGGAGGGAAGGAGGAAGGGAGGTGGGAAAAGAAGAAGAATCACACTCAGGGGGGTGGTTTACTGGGATATTTAGCAGTAGGATGATTGGGTCATATAAGAACTCTAGGTGGATTCTTTGAGGAATTGCTAAATTGTTTCCCCAAGTGGCCCCAGCATTTTGCAGTTTCCCCAGAGTGTATTAAGGTTCTGATTTCGCCATATTTTTACCAGCACTTATGATTATCTCTATTTTTAATTACAGCCCTCCACCCGGGTGTGGCATGATACCCCATTGTGATTTGGATGTGTATTTTACTGGTGGTTGGGATGGACCAGGGACGCCGTCCTCTATTGGCCACATGCTCATTTTACTGTGTCTTCTTTTCCCTTTGTTTGAAAGGAACTCGTGTGTCACCAAAGGATCAAAGCCTGCTTTAGCTTTGCCGTGCCTCCTGTGATAGCTGCTCAGACCAGTGTGTAGTGCTGGGTAAGGAATCTGCCGGGTTTTTGAGATTGTGACCTTCTCTTTCTCACTTTGAAAACAAACAAACCCACAAAAAACTTTCTTTACTTTTTCCGTTTGTTTGTGGAATATAGTAGTTACAAAGAGAAACATATTTTATGTAGTTACACAGCCCAAAGCCCCCACCATATATACCTTTTCCTCATTCCCCTACCTCCCTCCATAGTTTCTTGTCCCTTCCCTCTTTCAACCTGCACCTCCACCCCTAGCCTCCTCTTAGTCTTTAAAGACTTGTCCTTCAACAGAAAAGTGGGTGAAGGGATACAGTAGTTGGTGTAAGACATGAAAGAAAGATATTATAAATGATCAAGGCTTCATGAGGGAGGGAAGATGGGGGAGGGGGAAACGAGCTGATACCAAGGGCTCAAGTAGAAAGAAAATGTTTTCAAAGGGAAGTTGGCGGGCTGAGCCCTGGTGGCGTAGTGGTTGTGTGTGGTGCTGCAGCCCACAGGGCTGACGGTTCAAATCCATCAGCAGCTCTCCACGAGCAAGGCTGGGCTTCCTATTCCTACCAGGGCAGTGATGCCACACACAAAAAAAGAAAGGGAAGATGGCCACATGTATACAAATGTGCTTGACACAATGGTTGGATAGATGCATTGTGATAAGAGCTGTAAAAGCCTCCAATAAAATGATTTTTTTTAAGAAGACTTGGTATTGGCTGAGCCCCGGTGGCATAGTGGTTGTGCACGGGACTGCAGCCCACTGGGTTGGAGGTTCAAATCCAACAGCAAGGCTGGGCCTCCTACTCCCACCACCAGAGGGCAGTGATGTCCCCCAAACCAAAACCAAAATAAAAAACAAACGAACAAATAAAAAAGACTTGGTATAATCCTGACTGTTTCTCCATTGTTGACCCTGGAAGGCCTTGGGTCAGTGAGGGTAGCTGTATTTCATAGTGGGGCCGGCCATATGATCCTCTCTGTGGGTCGGCTATTCTGAGTGGGAATATCATCCTGAAGGATCGGTGGGTCAGGATGCACTCCATTCTCTCTTCCTCCCCTTTCATTTGTTCTCATGTGCCAGTCTGGTCAGGCATCTCTCACTCCCCAAGCTACAGCTTCAGTGCTGACCTCCAAGGCAAACTCCCCTGGTGGAGAGGTGGCTGCCCCTGTCACTGGGATTGGGATTGTGTGCTCAGACCCCTCCACTGGTTCCCCACTTCATGCCGTCATGCTGCATTCACATCCTGGATCACCGGGTTTAAGTTGGGTTCCTCTTTCCCTGTGGAGATATAAACAGTATGCTCCCCTTGGGTGGGTTAGTACTCCATTTCCTCTCTATACAGCACCCTGTGCCCCCCAGCCCCTAGTTGGCTACCATATGTAGCCCTGGATTTGGTCTGGCCCTTGCCATACTACCTGGGCTTCGCCCCAGCATGTCTGTACACAGTAGCTTTTTCCCAATACCCCTTTTGCATTTTTTTAATTAAGCATACCTCAGCGGACTCATGTTGTACCTGTCCTTTTGCGCTTGGCTAACTTCACTTAGCATAATTTCCTCCAGTTTTTCCCGTGTGGTGACGTGCTTCATGTGTTCATCACCGCTTTTCAGTGATGCATTGCTTGGATGTACCACAGCTTTTTAATCCGTTTGTCAGTTAATGGAAATCTGAGCTGTTTCCAACTCCTTGCACTGTGCTGTGATGGACATTGGAGCACAGATGTCTGGTCATAGTTTGTTGCTTGCCTCGTCTGAGTATATGCCTAGTAGGGGGATTACAGGGTCAGATAGTAGGTCAATTTCCATCTGTTTTAGATATCACCAAATTGATTTCCATAGTGGCTGTATATACCTACAGGTCTGCCAGCAGTGGATAAAAGTTCCTATCTCCCCACAGCCTCTCCAACACTTACTGCTTTCTGATTTTTTGAATTGGGCTATCCTTGAAGGTATTAGGTGGTATCTCCTTGTTATTTTGGTTTACATTTCTCTTATGGCTAATGATCAGAAGCATTTTCTCATATGTTTATTGGCCATTTGGATTTCTTCCTCTATGAAATTTCTTTTCATGTCTTTCGCCCACCTCCTCAGTGGGCAGTTAGTTTTGCTCTTTTTAGAAGCTATCAGGGTATTGCAGATTTTAGTCTTAAAGACTTGAAAGTAAACTAGCAGTCATCTAGCTCAGAAGCAACAGAGCCCACATGGGAGAAGAACACCAGCTTGTGGGGCCAGGAGGTGTCACAGGGGTCAGTTATCATCCTTCAAGAACTAAAAATCATAACATTGCATGCTCACTTTCCTGATATGATCGCTGATGACAAATGTGTGCATAAGCAAATGTGGTGAAGAAAGCTGATGGTACCTGGCTATCAAAAGATATAGCATCTGGGGTCTTAAAGGCTTGAGTAAACAAGCAGCCATCCATCTCAGAAGCAACAAAGCCCACATGGAAGAAGCACATCAGCCTGTGTGACTATGAGGTGTTGTAGGGATCTGGCGCCAGGCATCAAAGAACTAAAATTATATCAATATAAATGAGGGGGAGTACAGATTGGGAACCCAAAGCCCATCAATAGATGAAGCGACATCCTCTTACAGAAGGGTTGCAGGGAGAAGAATAGCCAGTTAAGGTACAGTGTAGTAACAATGAACTATGCAACTTTTTTCTAGCTCTCAAATGCTTCCTCTCACCCACTATCATGATCCTAATTCTATCAGACAAATCCAGCTAGACCACAGGATGTACACTGGAGTTGGAAACATGGGGAATTTAGAATAGATGATTGCTCAGGACTAGTGGTCAGAGTGATGATACTGGGAGGGTGGAGGGATGGTGGACTAGAGAGTGGGAATCTCCTCTCTGGGGTATGGGCAACAGGGAAGTGAGTGAAGGCACACATTGGACAGTGTACGATATAAAAAAGTAATAATTTGTAAGTTATTAAGGGTTCATGGGAGAGGGGGTGGGGGTGAAGGGAAATATGGGGAGCTTGAACTGGGGCCTAAGTGGAGGGAGGATGCTTTGAGAGTGATGACAAGTGTGCAAATGTGGCCTGTATACTATTGATGTATGTATGGATCATGATGGGAGTTGTATGAGTTTCCAATAAAATGACTCATTAAAAAAAAAAGGAAGGGGGAAAGAGGAGCTTATACCAAGGGTTCAAGTGGAAAATATTTGAAAATGAATATAGCAACATGTGTACAAGTATGCTTGATACAAATGATGTATTGAATTTCATAAGAGCTGTAAGAGCTCCCAATAAAATCATTGGGGAAAAAAAGGCTTGTCCATTGGCATGAAAACCATTTTTCTCTTTCTTTATTTGTATTTATAATAATTCCACTAAAAGTGTATTATTTTTTGGATCCCACTGTAGGTATTTCTTTTGGGGAGGGCATCACTGCCCTCTGGTGGGAGTTGGAGGCCCAGCCTTGCTTGAGAGCTGGAGAGCTGCTGCTGAATTTGAACCACCAGCCCAGTAGGCCGCAGTCCCGCACACAACCACTACTCCACCAGGGCTTAGCCTTGTAGGTATTTCTTATCTTCCTAAATGTCACAAGGTCCCAATCTTTCTTCTCCTTTCAATCTGCAGCGACCTTTACTCTCTTCTGTTTTTGGAACTATTTCTATGTAGGCATTCAGGATTCAACAAATAGTTATTCAAACCTGGAACGGCCCCTGTGAATGGCGTGGGCTTTACACAGAGTAACCCATGCTCATTGTCTTCCTCCTGTTTCAGGTTCAGACTGACTGATGGCAATGTCCGAGTGGGCCTCCTCTGCTTAGCTAGTTCTCTGCTTTCCCACTGCCTTCAGGATAAACCTCAGAGGGAAAGTAACAAGGAGAACACCAAGCCAGCTGAGACCATGCATGTAAGGTTTGTCTCCGGAGAGGCAGCCCAGCCCAGCCACCCTCCCTGCTGGTCTCCCGAGCTCATACCTCTCCAGTCTGCGAAGGATGATTTCATGCAGCCCTCTCCTCTGCCCCATAGCCTCGCTCCACACTGTAACCTGCTCCAGGCCAGGAGCTAGATTCTTACCTGGCCTTGCGCTTCCTATAGCCCTAGGGCAATAGTTTTGTCTAAAGTACTCAGCAGGTGTCCATTGTGTTAGTGAATGAATAAATAAGTGCATGAATGAAGGCACAAGTGCAATTTATTTTAGTCTTTAGTTGACCCACATAGAGCTCTATTTTCTTCCTGATTCCCACGGGTCTACCAGCATGATGTGCTGGCTCAACCCAACTGGGAAAGTTTATGTTAGTCAGGTATGAGAAAAACAATATTTTATTTATGAAGGTAAGTGTTCATACAGAAAATTTGATTCCCATTGAGTAATTTCTACCCAGATTCTGCAGTGATAATGCTGACATTTTTCTATATGTATCAGCACTTTCATTCATCGCATTCTGGTGTTAACATTCTCAGGACTCCAATTCCCTTCCCCCTCCTGTCTTATTTTTTATTTAGAGTAATGTTTGCTCAAATCGATTCCCCCTCCCCCCCAAATAGTAGCAACTCATTCAAGAGTGGTATTCTTTACTTTTGTGGCCTGATCTGTTATGGACATGCTGGCTTGCTAACCGCAGAGGCAGCAGTTCGAAACCATTAGCTGCTCTGTGGGAGAAAACCGAGGCCTTCTCCTCCTGTAAAGAGTTATAGTCTAGACACCCAATGGGCAGGTCTTCCATGTCTACACAGTCACTCTGAGTCTGGACCAACTCAGTGACATGAGGGCTGCTCTTTAGTTAATAGGTGACCTGATGGGATAATTTTTGCTAATGATTAAAGAGTAACTACAACTCTGGGTTAGTCATAGTAAATCTGGATGCTTTAAAAGTTTGCGTTCCATTCCACAGTCTCCTCCTGTTCTATCAGGATCTATCCATGATGGCCCTGATCATAACACTAGGTAGTTGTAGCCGGGCACCATCTAGTTCTGTTGTTTTCTGGGTAGAAGAGACTTTGGTTCATGTACTTAGGTAAGTATCTATATTCAATTACTAATATAAAGGTTGGCAGTTTGGGCCCAACCAATGCACTGTGGAAGAAAGACCTACTGCTTCTAAGAAAAATATGGCTAAGAAAACCCTGTGTAGACGTTCAATTCTGCACCCCATGGGTCACCATGAGTCAGAAATGGCTCATTGTTAGCAGCAAACATTTTCTAGAAATTTAATGCCTAGTGTGTTTGACTTTATTTGAACCCTGTAGGTTTTTAAACAAAATGAGGTTGGGAAAATATTATCATATAACGTAATGTAACATATGACATATCAACCTTTGACATTGATTATATGAACTTATAACAGAGCACACCATAGCAACACAACATAGAATATCGAACAACCCAAATATAAGCAAGCTGAGCAGTCCTGTCAAGGAGCATGCATTGAAATTTGCAAGGAAGGCACTTAAAAAATGTTCAGTCATGTTATGTCTGCCCCTTCCACTCTCCTATAGGCAGGGCAAAGGTCTCTTTCCAACAGGACAGGAAAATACTTCTCTCATGGGTAGCTTTGATAGTGGAGGGAATGAAGAGGGGAAGGGGGCTTCCAGCAGGGTATCCGGTCTGGCTGGGCCCATGGGAGACAGGATGTAGGTCAGCAGGGCTCTCCCAACACCCTCTCTACTGCAGACTGTTTCCTTTTCCCAGAAACCTCTGCAGTGGCCCCTGTTGTGAACGAGTGATAAATACATTGTCCTAAAATCTAAACTGGAAAGGCAGGAAACGCCTGTGACTTCTGATCTGTCGGTCTGCTTACCCACAGAGAACGCTGTTTGGGGGAGATAGCGAGCGTGGTGGAGAGGGTGTGCACAGAGATCTTTGGGATGGGAATGGCGGAGGCACTAAGGATGTTGTCAGACAGACCCCTGCTTTTACAGCCAGACTGAAGCTTGTCCCTGTCTCTTTCTCTTCACTCCCTGCCTTCCCAGTTCAGGATCTCCCCCGGGTCCATTGTTTGACCATGCCACCTGAGTCTCCAGCCTCGTTTCTCCTCTATGCCGCTCTGTGACCCAGAGCTCATGACTTCCCCAGGGATCTATTCAGATCATAGCTGCCGACAGCGTCTTCCCTCTGCCTCTCACCCAGCCCCTCCAGAAAGTCACCAAGTCTTCCCAAATACAACAGTGAAAAAAAGCCACAGGAGACCGTCTCTCTGCTCCCTTCTCTGATCAAATAAGAACTACGTGCTGGGTGTTTTATGTTATTAAATGATAGAAGCCAGTCAACTAGCCAGCCAACCAAACAACCAACCAAACACGAACAAACTCACCGCCAGCGAGCCAATTATAGCTCGCACCAACCCTAAAAGACAGGGTGGCACGAGCCCTGTGGTTTTCCAGGACTATCACTCTTTCTGAGGGTACACTCACTTTTTTTCCCCTCATGAGGCCGCTAGTGGTTTTGAACAGCTGGCCCAATATGGACCTCATTATGCCACCAGGACTCTGTGCTAAGTCCTTCAATGAGCTGAGCCCAACAATGCTCTGGTCCTACCAGGGAAGCGTCTTGTTCTCTTTGACATAGAGTGGCTGGTAGTTCAAACCGACCTGACAGCAGGGAGCAGCAACAGCGATGAGGCAGTGCTAATAACCACATACCCTTTTATTCAGGTGTCAAAGCAGGGGCTGTGGGAGGAAGACTGACTGCTCTGCAGATAGGTAAGGCAGGATTGAAACGCAGTCTGGTGCAAACACTGCACTCTTACCGAGTCTATTGCCTTCCCTTCTTTGCTTTGTGTTTGATGCAACAGAGATGCCTGGAGCAGTCCTACCCTTGGAGGAATTTCTCGTTACCCATAACATGTTGACACGTTGCAGTCCGTGATGGGAAGAGAGGCCAGGGAGATGAGGAAAGATTTTGCAGTCAGAGTGCCACCCATGGCAGAGGAGGAGCACGAGTGAAGGCCCTGCAGTGGGTGCTGTAGGATGCGCCTTACTCCCTCCCCTTCACTCCCCAGCTGCCAAGAATGGTGAGTGATACCCAGGCATTGGCCTGCCCTCAAGGGAGCTGCGTTCACAGAGCTTCCTCTCCAGGGGAAGGAGAGAGAGCTGCTGATAAGACGGTCCAAAGGCCCAGCCTCCCAGCTTTCCCCTGAGGACAGCCCAGCTCTCGAACGCTCTGGGAAACGGGCTGCACTGCGTTGTCTGTTCCCAGCACCTGCACCCCAGTCCAGTCCCTCTTCCCTGCCCTCTCAGGCAGACATGTCTTTTGAGGGCCCTCCCTCAGAAATCTTCTGTCTGGAAATCTCCACTCCCAGTGTCTGTTTCCTAGGTAACCCAAAGCAAGGCACTCATGCGGGTACAGAGTATTTGGAACATTCCAGAAAGTGAGACTTCTTCAGCATCCCCTGGGTATACAGCATGTACTGACCAGATGGCTTCTCTGTCACTGCCACCTGAACATCCAATAAAGGGTCTTAATCTTGTTTCCTGAAGAACCTAGCCTACATCACTGCTCAGTCACTTGATCTGTTTAAGAAAACAGCTGCTTCATATTTAGAGGACATGACAGTATATAGCCTGAATTAACAGTCACAACAAAAATGTTTGCTTGCGTGTGGATGTTTTTGGACAGCAGGCTTAGAGAGCATCTAGCTCAAAGCCTGTCGGGGATCTCTTGACATGGAAAGCCTCCCAAAGGGACAACTCCTGTCAGCACCACCACCAGGGCTGAGGGTTTCCCAGGCTTCACTTCAATGGTCTTTCCGATGCGCCATGGATGTTGACAAGAATTGTGAGCACCAGCCCTTGATGATCTCCCTCATTTTTGGCTTCACATGATGGCTGGTGTCTAGGAATGCAGGCATGCCCGTGGAGAAGATAACCTTCACCAGCTCCCTTCTCAGGCCCCTGGAATCAGAAGGCTCTGCACTCGGTGACTTTGCCTTGCTAGTGGCAGTCAGCCACATCAAAGCTCACGGTTGTTCCAGAACCCTCTGCACTTCTCCTGTCTCCTACCAGATCACACCCAGCTGCTTGCCTCCCAACCACTCTCAAGATAAAGCGGAAGCCACAGAAACCATCATCAAGAACAACCGTCCCCCCCAACCCCGCCTATCCTGGGTTGAGTGCTGGCCCTGGCTGTGAGACTGGTTGCTTTTCTTCATCACTGCTCCAGATGACCTGGGTCTCTCCCTTTTCAAGGGGGGGAGGGTTACCAGGTAATACAATCTTCAGATGGAACAACTGTGAGGATGAATATCATCTTGAGCTGGCATTTAGCCTCGGCTAGCTGGGAAATTCCTGGTTCTTCACTCTGCAGGAAAGGACGGTGCACAGTCGGGCCCATCGTGTGGAGACTGAACTTCAATCCAGTGCTCTGGAGAACTTGGCAATTATTAACTCACATAACAGACTCTGTGGGAGCTTTCTTTTATTTTTTTTTTCCTCCTCAACTGTTTTTTCCTCAACAGTTTCATTGGCATATAATTAAAATAGCATACTATTCAATAGTTCAATCATATCGAAAAAGAGTTGTATAATCATCACCACAAGCTCTTTTGGAACATTTTCTTCATTCCTGTACTCATCATTATCAGCTCCCTGTTTCCCCCCAACCTTCCCTGCCACACCCCCAAGGAAGCATCAATCCAGTCACTATCTTTCTAGACTTACCTCTCCTGGATTTCCTATTCAGAAAAACATTAAGCAAACAAAGCACTACTAAGAATAACAAGCTAGTGTGTGGGACTGTGGCCCACTGGGATGGAGGTTCAATTCCAGCTCACAGGAGCAAAGGCTGGGCCTCCTACTCCCACCATCAGAAGGCAGTGATGCCAACAAACAAACAAAAGAAGAACAAACTAGCACAGAGAAAAACCTCAGTAGAAAATAAAGCAGAACATAAGAAAAACTAGAAAAAAAATTAAATGGATCATAAGGGAGCTCAAAGGATAGAGTGCTAAATGCTACCCAATCTGCAGCAATCCACTTTCCATTGCTTTCTACATGTTAGCAAGGTGACTCACATCCCAGGTCCATGGCCAGAGGGGGTTCACCAGGGGCTTTGTCCTTATGTGTTTGCCTTTCATTAAAAAAAAAGAAACAGCTTTAAAATGGGTCAAGTGGAAGAGGAAATGATAAGGTATCTCATTTTGATCTAAACATGTCTGCCATAATTAGCTTTATAATGCTCCCTGTCTGCTAACAGGGCTACTCCCCTTCCTCACTATGACCAGAGGAGATTCATTGAAGGCTTCATCTATGTCTGGACTCTGCAAATGGATTTTGGGCTTCCATTGTCATCCACAGACTTCTATAAACCAGGTGTCCACACTTTAAGCTCTGATATCTTTCCTTCCTATAGATTTAGATTATATTATTTATACTCTTTGGTATAAATAGTCTGGTGGTATGTTTCTTCAATGTTGATTTAGTCAAAACTTTCCTCAGATGGTTACTTGTTTGAAGACAAGCCTTTAAGACCCCAGACTCTATCCTTTTTATAGTTGGGCACCATCTAGTTTCTACACCACCCTTTGCTATAGCACCCATGTCTTCAGTGATCTCTTCATGAGGGCGAGCATCAAGCAGGGTCATGTCATAAGAACTAATTGTTCTGAGATTGGGGCTTGAATTAAGTGCAAGTGTAAAGTGACCAGATTTTAAGCGGGACACCATTGACTGGGGGTTGAGGTGCGGTTCTTGATTAAAAATTTGGTCTAGGGCTGAGCCCCGGTGGTGTAGTGGTTGTGCACGGGACTGTGGCCCACTGGGACGGAGGTTCAATTCCAGCAGTGGGGCTGGGCCTCCTACTCCCACCACCGGAGTGCAGTGATGCCCCCCCCCCAAAAAAAAAATTTGGTCTATATGGAGCAACAAAAATTTTCATAGAATGCAAAAATAGTATTGTAACTTATTTATTTTCATTTTAAAATGCCATGGGATGTTGTTAACTTGTTAAAAAGCGGGACATCTGGTCACCTTCTAAGTCCCAACTGTGTGAACTTGCTTTCCACATGAGGCATATTCCTGAAAAGCTGCCTTAAAAGCAGTGTTGATTAAGCTGGGTTTGTGTTTTACTAGCTTCCTGGTGGAGCAGTGGTTAAGCGCTTGGCTGCTAACTACAAGTTAGCACCAAGCACTTCATCGGAGAAAGATGAGGCCATCTGCTTCTATGAAGATTACAGCCTTGGAAATGCTTCAGAGCATGTCTCCTCTGTCCTGTCAGGGTGCTGGACTAAACTTCACAGCAGTAGACAGAGCTTCCTATCAGCTCCATTTAACAGGCAGCCCAAAGGGTCCCGAAGGGTCCAGTCATCAGTTAAGTTGGAGAGACACTGCAGAGCTATTCATCAGGAGCCCCTACTGGCCTAAGTGATGTCATGTATGGGTCTGCTAACCACAAGGTGAGCAGTTCAAATCCGCTCTGCAGAAGAAAGACGAGGCTCTCTACTCCCATAAAGAGTTGCAGGGGCAGTGCCACTCTGTCCTATAGGGTCGCTATACATCCGAGTTCACTCCATGGTAGTGAGTTTGGTTCTCGGAGTGGCACAGGGTTAAGCATTCAACTACTGAAAGTTGACACTTCAGATCTACCCAGAAGCCCAGGGAAGATAAGACCTGGTGATTGGTTCCCGCAAAGATTCCCACCTAGCTCTCAGAGGACAGTGCCACTCGGTCACATGTAGCCATTGTGAGTTGCAGATGTACTTGAGAGCACCTGAGCACCATGCATTTCAAGCCCTACATCCTGTCTTTCCATAAACAGCAGACCCTGCCAACTCATATTGGACAGAGGAGAACTAACCCATCAGTTTTCTAAAGTGGTAATGTAATGTTTACAGAAGACTGCTGTGTTAGTCTGGAAGACTAGAGGAACAAATCCATAAACATTCATGTGTGTTTAAGAAAGCAGTTTATATACAAGAGCAATTGAACATTGAGAAAACATCCCAGCCCAGTCCAGTCCAAGGTAGTAAGTCTGACATTAGCTCATATGTCTGATACTAATCTATAAGTCCTCTTCAGACTCAAAAAGCACATGCAATCACACCAGGTCAATCCCAGGCCAGTGGGTGCAGAGGCCTGTGTATCCAGTAGCAGTAGAAGCATCTCAGCGCTGGCAGGAGTCTCTCCATGACTCCTCCAGGTTCCAGAGCTCAGGGTCTATCAGCATGCTACCATGTGTCTTGTCAGCTGTAATGTCTCCCAGGAAGTGAGTGAGCTGAGAGAGTGTGTCTCCTGCCTCCAAGAAGGAATTAACACATTTCCCAGAATTCTCAGGAGAAGGCCATGCCCAGACAGAGGTTTCATTGGTTATCTCCAGATTGA
>PVJH01020633.1:0-40311 GCA_004026705.1 Nesogale talazaci | reverse complement strand
ATTATCATTATTAATTCCTTTTAAACTCACTTGGGTCCTAGCAAATTGGTATTCTAGCAGAATATTGAAGGTTGGAGCATCTGACCAACTAGGGTTTGAAAGCTTGGGAAAACTTGGGTTTGAATCCTGGCTCCTGTACTTACCACAGGAACCCTGGCGGTACAGCAGTTAAGTGTGTGCCTGCTAGCTGAAAAATGGATGGATGGGCTCATTATCGGTCACCCTGAGTGAGAAAGATGTGATAGTCCGCTTCTGTAAAGATGGCAACTTGGACAATTCTATGAGGGAGGCCTACTTTGTCCAAGAGGGCCCCTGTGCGTTGGAAGGGGCAGCAGGTCTGGCTTGTATACTCACTGTGGTGTGATGGTGTAGTCATGCATTAGGCTGCCACGGTCAGCAGAAGAAAGAAAGAGGGCCTTTCTAATCCGGGATAAAATTACAGACTCGGGAACTCGCAGTGGTGGTTCTGTCCTGTTCTCCGGGGGCACTGTGAGTCGACCTTGACTTGATGGCAATGAATTTGAGATGGTGTGATCTCGGGTGAGTCCCTTATTCCCACTCTGTCCCCAGGCCTCCTCTGGAAGATTCCGAGTGAGTGCTTAAGAAAGGTAGCTCTTCATGGCTCTAGGATAGGAAGCTTGTGTATGTTGCTTTTTACCAGAGGCCCTTGATCGAGCCGAGTCACGACTCATGCAGACTATTTGTCAATGGCTGAGCTGCTCTCCTGAGCACAGTGACTGCGGCAGAGCAGCTCACCCCGCCCTGCCCCATGGTCCCGAATCATTTTAGTAAGGAACAGGAGTTGAGAATATAACTTTTCTGTTTGTACTCTTTGTCTAGCCGGGAAGAGATGTTTGGGGTTGAGAAAAGAACAGTTGCTTTTAAAGTAAAACTTGGAGGAAAAATGTCTTATAAAAGTGGAATTCCCAAGTATGAAGAGCAAGAAGCCAATAACCTAATTAGTATAATTAAAGGTCCATTTCGTATCACAGCTCCCTGAGCTTAGATGCAAACCAATTTTGATTCAATGAGAGCAGGCTTTCAAGGCTTCCCATCCCTGAACCTTTCGGATCATAGGGGACTGTCATTACATTTGCATACGCCACACACAACAGGCAAAGTCTCTATTTTGCCCTCTTTAAAATTTGCAGCCGCACCAAAAATATGCACAGCTGGAATAATTAGCAACTCAATTTATGGCCTTCCGTTTTCTAAATAAATGCCCTGACTCTTGATATTTGAATAGTGTCACACTGTGATAGAACATCACATTTTTCATGGCCAAACCTCTGTTTCGTTTTGTTTTGTTTTTGTCCCCGTGAAAGGATGTACTGCTCCTTGCCACAGGCCAGGTCTCTTGAGGCCGCTACAGAAAGCTAGTGTCTGGGGGCACAAAGCCATCTCAGAGTCCTCCATACCCACTCCCCTGTCCTCCAGGAAGGGTTAATTTGTTTGATTGCTTCAATTTGATTGGTAAGAACAGTCATGATAGAGTAGAGGGAGAGGGGACCTGAAACAAACAGATGACTTTTGAGTTTGTTTCCAAACTTGACCTGGAATTCACCATCCGCTCTAACATGGGAGTGGGGGACAGTCATCCCAAACAAACATGAGTTTGTGAGCACCAGCCCTCAGAGGCAGGCGGAAGACTAACACACACCGTCAGATACAATCCACGGGCAGAATGAGCCCTCCCGTCCCTTTTACTGCCTGTGCCATTTGGGAAGTCAGCTTGTTTCAGAGCTGGGAGGAATGCTGTCGTGTGGCCCTTTATCAAAGTCGGCTCCATGCAATTCTATTTGTCTTGCGAGTTTTTCTTGTCTCCCTGGTGAAATTACAAACTTCTCAAAGGCAGGCCCTATATCTTTTGCTTCTTTGGTATCTCCTCCAGTTCATCGTAGGTGCTCAAAATGTCTGGGGCGGGAATACATGGATCTTGGGAAACTAACAGGCATTATATGGACTCAGATCCCCAGCTGCCCTGGAAACTGTATGATACTGGAAAAACTGGCTGATTTCGCTCATAAAAAATGAAAAACAGGGATATTATTAATAACTACATCATGGGAGTGCTGGAGGGGTAAAATTTGGTGATAAAATGCATTCCGTGAGCACAGGAGTGGATCCACCGGCAGAGTTTCATATATGGAGTTTCTCTTGCTCCCTCCCCCAAGAATACAATATCTGCAAATATAAAGCCTCAAATCAATCTGTACCTATTGAGCACAGAGTGTGCAGGACATGTGGTGCCAGGTACCCTGGCTACAATGATAAGCAAGTCCTTACCCCATTCCCAATTTTCTAATGAGGGCAACCACAGAATAAACCAAATTCAAGTCCAGGTAAGCCAACATATACACAAAATAGCTTCAAATTATCAAAAGCACAATGAAGGCAACGTTAGACTAAGAAAAAAAATGCAAAACTAGCTATATAATTTTTAAGATTTTTATGAAACAACCTTACCACTTTCAAAGTATTTCCATTACACTGAATACATTTGTCAAATCTAAGATTCCGTTCTTGGAAACATTTTTCAAACTTAATTGTTTGGTTGACTGAAAGCACCTCCCTTGTTTTTTTCTTCACCTCTCCTACATCATCAAATCACTATCTTTTAATATCCCTCATCAATCACAGACACAAAAGGAAGTTTCATGGGTTCGCTAAAAAAAAAAAAGAAGAAATTTCAAGGAGTGAGGTCAGTTGAGTAAGGTGCGTGGAGCAAGAGACATGCGCTTTATGCCAAAAACTGGCACATTGAGATGGCTACATGAGCAGGTGCATTTTCATGGTGGCAAATCAGTCTGCCATCTGCCACAAATTAGGCTTTTTTTGTCTCACACCATCAAGCAATCTTTTCATAACCTCTCAATAGAAATCTTGGTTAACAGTCTGACCTGGTGGAATGAGCTTCAAATGTACTAGGACTTAACATTTTAATTCATTTGGGAAGTTGATGGACATCCAGAACAAGGTTTGTCATCAATTAACATTAAACCTTTTTTGAAATGAGAAATCCACTCATACACTTGAGTTTTCCCCTTAACACTATCTTTGTAGGCTGTATTTAACATCACAAGTTTCTGCATCATTTTCCCCATGAGCAGGAAACAATTTTTCACAGATGCACAATGTTCTCTTAAATCAGCCATCATAAAAAACAAGGTTCAAGTGAAACTACTTTTACAACACAATTCACTGTGACCAGAGAGAAGCTTCCCAGGTGATGCCACTGAGTGCACTAACTAGGAGCTAGCTGTTTCATGTTGGCCTACTGGGAAAAAACACCAGCTATGAAAGCTCCACTCTGCCAGTGCAATTTTGTTTTTTGAGTGTGCAACCAACCTCCCCCTCCTCCCCGACTCTGTGTGTGTGTGTGTGTGTGTGTGTGTGTGTGGTTAGGTGTTTCTTTTGAGGTGCCTTTGGGTGGATTTGAACTGTGAACCTTTTGCTTGGTTCTTTAACAGCTTGCACTACCCAAAGTTGCTAACCTATTGTCTAAAAACTAAACAAGCAAACAACCCAAATTCCCTGCTCGCAAGTCAATTCCAACTCACAGTGACCTCTCAGGGCAGGGTAGAACTGTCCCTGTGGGGTTCTGAGGCAGTCACTCTTTATGGGAGTAGAAACTCTCATTTTTTCTCTCATGGAGTGGCTGGTGCTTCAAATTGCTGAGCACGTCGTGGTCCTCCTCACAGCCTCCATGCCATCTCACGATACTCTTGTTCATATTTGCGATTTCTCAATGGAGTAAGACTCTTCTTCACCCCAGGGAATGCCTACCATTTCTCTCAGTCTGGAATATTCTTTCCCCTGATTTTCCCCTGACTCTGATCCTCTCTGTTGAGGTTTTCAATTTCTCTCAGAGCTCACTTTTCCTGAACGGCTTCCTTGCTCAGTCCTTCCCATCCATCATCTTTTCACACTCCCCTGACTGGCGTTTTGTGCCCCTGGACAGCCACCCCCAATGACTAAACAGTGGTTGGTAGTAGAGGGGGAGAGCACGGAGCCCCAATCCCTTAGTCAAGCTACACACACCCCTGCTTCAAAGGCATTTCTTCTGGAATGGATCATCTATTTCCTGGCTGGTTGTCCTACTTCCTTCAATGACCGGTACTTCTTACCCACATCAGGCTGTGACCCATCCTCACCCCTGTGTCCCCAGCACCTGGAAGAATACCCAGTTCCTGTTGGCTGATGAACATGCTTTAGAAGAGGAACACAAGAACAGACTGATCCGGACCTTGACCATTTCTGTATATACTTTTTGTCGATGATGAAGACTTTTAGAAGTGCGTTGTCAGCCCTCGCATGCTACGTCCCTCCCTCTGTCTCTGTCCTGCCGTGCCGCTGCAATGGATGCCTCAAGGGTCTGGTTTTCCTTATTCTGGTAAATAAGGCCATGCTCTCATTCCTCATCCTTGACCCGGCCTCACTTGGTTTTTCCTTCTGCCTCCATCACATAGCCCATCCTACCTGCCAACTAACAACATCATTAAGCGCTATCCGGCTGGCTACACCTGGGTCTTTTAAGTCCTTCAACATTTTTGTTCTGAGGAGGTTTTATTGTGTGTCTTGTGAGAGCTTGGGCCAGTTCTTAATCTGTTAGTTGGGATTCTCATGAGCTTTTCTGTCATTTTTTCAGTCTGCTAACCATAACCTCATGGATAGTTTTGACATTGCACACACAATAGCTTTGGGATGTCGTGATCATACATTTTGGTTTCATTTCTAAGATTCTCCTTTGTGATGTGCCCCAGCAGCCCTCCCCCAGAGGACCTGGAGTGGCACACGTTGGGGTAGCACCTGATTCAGACCAGAGAGCTCGAGGAGAGTATATGCATGTGAACCCATGCATGTTGCTTTTGCATGTTCATGTGTTGTTCACACCCATGTTTACATGCATGTATGTTGTTTTTGTGTACTCTCGAGTTGTTTCTCTTGTTGGGACCTTCTAGGCAGAGTAGAGTGCATCACGGGCTTTCCTAGGCTGGAATCTCTGTGGGGGCAGTTTTTCAGATCTTTGCTCCCACAGAGCACCTGGTGGGGGTTGAACCACTGAACGTTCAAATTAGTGTCCATGTGCTTCTCTGTGCCCCAGTATGCTCTGGTTCCCAGGTATCCATGGGCACACATCTCAAAGCTGGAGATGGAAGCAGCGGAAGAAATACTCTTCTGCACAGTTACCATTTCAGGAGCCACCACATTGAGAAATGACATTGTATTATAATTCACTCCCCCCAAGTTTGGTACAAGGACACTGAAATTTTAATAAAATGAAAAGCAAACAAAATGAGCGAACAAAGCCCTAAGATCCTTTCATAGACTCACGTAAGCCACACAAGACCGGAGAGAGGGAGAAAGAGAGATGTAGGCTAGAAAAATGAACGGAGACAGGTGAGGTGGGGTCTGAGCTTCCTGCATGGCCTGGAAGGGAAAGAAGTATGCCAACAAACGACCAGTCAGACAGTCTGAAGACTTGCACAGCAATCAAATGGGGCATCAGTAGAGCATTCCTAGATGCAGGGAAGGTCGCAGGAGGAGGAGGAGAAAGAAGACAGCAGAAAAATAAAAGCAGGCTGTCATTCAACTTGGCAGAGGGTCACAATTGGGTTTCTTTAATGTCAGCAGCACATACAGCTTGCTAGCAGTTACGTTGGGGACACGGTACTTTATTTAACCCTCAAATAAAAGATGGCATCTTTTGAACAATTTACTTTCCCACTTGAATTTCCATTGGCCCTTCGGAAGCCAGAGTGAATCTGTGCACACCTCGCCACGTGTTTATCCATACTGCTGTCTCCAGGCAGGATGCCGCACCGGTGCAGCTGCTGCTGCTTCTTATTCAGCACTCCTCACAGGATGATCAAAGGGCTCTTCAGGGATATTAATTAAGCTTTATGGCAACCGGGTGACACGTTTGCCTGCCTACATAGATCTGTTGGGCACAGAGAAATTAATGCTCCGCAGAAGTGTGCCATTTAAGTGTGTTTGTAGGCCAGCCACACACCCACTGACAATGCATCGGACACACCCATACATTTAGGTCCACAGAAAGTGCCATTAAAAGAAGCAACTGTCATTTAGCATCCACACAGAAATATCACCCAGGCACTTCTTAACATGCATAAGCCGATCCTGCAGCCTCCCTGTCATAAAACAGGCACCAGGTTAGCGGGCTCTGAAAGCTGGGGCTCCTTGAAAGGCTCCTGGTTTCTTAAAGGCTGGGTTTCCCAGGGCCCCGGGCAAGGCTTCTTAAAAATGCAAGTGTCAAGGAAAACTGCCGTGCATCTTAGCCTTAAGTGCCTGCAAGGCTTGTCATTGCCATCTTGGAAGTCTTGACGATGATGCAGTTGGACATGCCCAGGCAGGGCACATTGAAAACTGCCTGCCAGGGAGGTGGCATGTTAGACTCAAAGACAGGGGCCTGCCTGCAGGCATTTTCTTTGCAAGTAGCAGAATTAAACAGCAGCTAGAGGAGGGCGGTGGGTGAGGCTGCCTTTTCAGGCGCCTCTGAGACTTAGACCTGAGTGGGATCTTGCTCTACAAGTGGTTAGGAATGGACATGAAGAGCAAAGCCACCCCTGCATTTTGCGGGGACTTGGGCAGTGGGGGACGAGGATGAAGAGTGGTGGTTCACAAGGAGGGAGGATAATAGTCATGAGCAGGTGGAACTGGGATTTCCCAGGAGGCTGCACTGAGTGGTGTGTGGCCTTCATAGCCTGGGTGTCTGTGGCAACCCCTGCAGCCTTAGGTGGATGATTTGATATCACTGCCACTCAGTTTCCTCATGACAGCATTGAAAGCATGTTACAGGGATCCTGGGAGGGTCAGTGGAGGTTCATCAATCATTGGAGCAGAATAAACAGATGACAGCACTCAGTGCCATCCGGTCGATTCCAACTCAGTGATTCGCTACTCACTATCCTGGAGTTGATGTCCACTCCCAGTGACCCTCTGGGCAAGAGAGGCCTGCTCCTGTGAATCTCTGAGACTCCAGACCCCTACGAAGCCTGATGGATAAAGGTATATCTCTTTCCTTCTGACTCCCTTCCTCCTGTCCTTCCTTTCTATGTCTCTCTTTTCTTCTCTCCCTTATTTCTTTTCCACATCTCTTGCTCCCTGTCCTTCTCCTCCTCCACGTATCCTCTTATCCTCCATGCCCCCCTTTCCCTCCCCCCTTCTTCTGGTGCATTTTTGCATGTGAATCACTGAAGTTCATGGCTTTGAGTTCTGGTCTTTTTCTTTCCACCTGCTCATGGCAAAGTGGTCCATCCCTTTCCCCTGTGTGAACTCTTTCCTAGCTTTGTGACCTCACGGAGCAGGAAAGGCAGCATGCCCAGCCTGATCTGCCAAGTATCCCTGCCCCAGCGTGACCTTTGACTCCAGCTGATGCAGAGTGCTTTGCTTGGCCTGGCTTTCCGGGGTCTTTTCTTTGTCCCTTGCCACGGCCTGGAGTGACCTTTGATTAGGTAGCTCCCACTCCTTCACCAAGGGGCATGTGTGTGTCTCAGAGACATTCTCATCAGGAAGACTTCTTTGACTGCAGGTAAGTGGATGCACCTTGTCACCCAGCACTCCCCCAGGGGCTCTGACACTAGCGTGGACCATGCAGCTCCTGAGACTCATGGGAACCTTCTGCTCCAGGCTTGCTTCCCCTTAGACCAAAATCCACAGAGGTGCAGGACCATGTTTCTTTATCCCCTAGCCTCGGCACCTTGCTTGGTGTCCTGGCCCTCAAAGAATGTTACACATCAGAGCAGAATTAAGGCAACATTTTGTGTATGTTAGTCGATAAACGGGATTACCAATGGGAGGCAGGGGATGGGGTGCAATGAGCCTCATTTAGCATAAAACCCGAGCTTGAGAAACAAACATTGCATAGTTTGGGCCTGAGGGCCTCTTATTGACAGAGCTCTCCCGTGCCCACCTCACAAAAGAGGCCGTCTTCCTCCCCAGACTCCCGAGCTCTGGATCACACGCTCTGTTGTCATAGCCGGGACAATAAACCTGCTGTAGGCAGCATTTCTCTTGGGAGTGCAGACACTTGACTGAGTCATCTTAGACGTTCTTATAATATCCCCGTTAGGTAGATAGAGGCAAGGGAGACAAAGTAGAGGCACATTTAACTCTGCCAAATTATAAACAAGAAGACAAAAGACAGCAAAAGGTTATGTCCCTTGACTCACACAGGTCAGACTGTGGTGCAGTCTGGGAATGAAGAGAAAGAGCCCTACAGCTAGAATCAAGGGGGGGGGGGTGTGATTCAGATTTTCCCCACAGAGATGCCTCCATGCTGGGAGGTGAGACAGAAGCAAAGATGCTTCCGGGGCATTCTAATGCTGCTTAGCATGCAATCCCTTGGGGATCAGAAGGGTGGAAAGTTTCTCTCAACTCTGAGTCTGGAATCTAGCACGATAAACTCCAGGGCTCTTAAGTTAAATCTGTAAGGGGAAAAGAAGGGGGGGGTGGTGGAGGAAGACAATAGCTTTCACATTGAAATGGGCATACTTGGGTTCAATGCATGCATACTGTTTGATACTGCCATTCCACTTCAGGAATTGAACATTTGACTATAACGGTGTAAAGAGAGATCTATCCGAAAAGTCTCTTCGAGATCGCTATGTTTATAAAAATGTAAACCTGAGCACAATCTCAATGTCTATCAAGAACAAATTGGGTGAATACACGGTGGCATCGCAGAGTGCTATGCAGAATTTCAAAAAGAATCAGGGAGGTCTACCTGGCATTACCTCAGAGGATTTCCACAAGGTCTCATCAAGCTGATAGAGGAAGTTGCCAAATGGTATATATAATATAGTAATCCCCTTTATATTGAGCTTTAAATGAATGTATTCGGGCATCCATAAACATTTTTGAAAGGCTAAAATAATAAACCCATCAGCAAGATTTCCTTGAAAATTAAAACAGAGGGGTGGGCAATAGTGCTTTTCCATCTTCTTAGTGTGGGATATTGTTGCTAAGAGAATATGATTATTTTACCATAAAACAATTGAAAAAATAAGACTTGGTTTCTTTAACTCCTGAACTTTTCATTAAAAAGAGGGGATAAGGATTTTTTGTGAAAACAGCAGGTATGAAGGTCTGTACTCTGCAGGAAATAGCGAGGGAGGGTGGTGGGGAAGGCAAGGGTCAGAGGGCGGTCTTCCAGCACAGCCTGGGAGTGGGAGGTTTTGAGGGTCTCCAGGAGAGCTGGAGGCCTCACGTTCTTCATCTGTCCGATGCTGACCATTGATTGAATACCGAAGGTACTTTTATATGGGTTCTAGGTAGAAAGTTCTGCCTCTGAAGAGCGAAATGAAGTGTCCTGCCCTTAGATTATTAGAGTTCAATGTTAGCCAAGGCATATTACCAGAACAATGTTAGCCAAGGTATATGACCAGAACCTGAGTTCCTTCTCCTGCTCTGTGTTCCAGAATAATGAGCAGAATCAGAGCCTGGATGTCCTCACTCCCCTATCCTCTCCATGATCATTTGTATTCTCTCTCTGGAACAGTCCTTCGCAAGGCACAGCTGCTCTCCTTGCCCCAGACCAAACGGTGCTATGGATTCGAAGATGAACATCGTCGGCAGAACAAGAGGATATTGTCTCTGTAGTTCCTAACGCCAGGCGAATGACGGCAACACCTGAAAACAGGCGTGGATCCCGATGCAGATAGACTGCTATCGGGTACGCACATCCCAGCGTGGACACTCCACACAGATTTTTCTTGAAAGTCTCACTCATGGCCTTCAAGCCTATTCTGACTCATGGTGACCCTCGTGGACGGAGCAGAATGGCCCCTGAAGGTTTCCAAGGTTTACGGGAACAGAAACACTATAACATGTGATGCCACTAGGGTTCTTTAGTGAAAGTCTAGGAGGGTTGAAATGCACGTGTGCTAATAATTTCCCTACGCTAATTACACCGAGCCTTACCCCTTCCTAGGCTATCAAAGTAATGTACAAGAGTTCAAATAATGATAGGTATAATTATTGAAATGAGAACACGGCGTATTTTAGGACAAAACCCTTCTCTAATCAAATGTAGGGCTTTTCTGCTGTTTACTTCTATCGGGGAGACAACTGACTCTTGCAAAAGGACCTAGTTAAGGCTTCCTCTAAAAAGAGGGCAATGCCATGGCTAAGAATATTATGCACTTGGCGCGTGGAGTTAAATGGTTTCCATTCATGGTTTTATTAAAAAGCAAAACCAAAAAGTCTCCAAAGTGACTCAACCTTCTGAAGGTAAAACTGCTTCCCCAGCCATTTCCAAGAGATGGGAATAGCATCAGGATGTTTTGAGCTAACTTTCTCATCATGAGCCCTCATAAAGAGCACTGGTTAGTAAGACAATAAATGAGCACGTTTTAATTAGAAAATGTGGAATCCAAGCACTTTTGCAGCAAGGAAGATGGTCGCTTGGAAGAGACATCAGGAGACTAATAAAAGTTAAAATGCATTAAGTGGCCACCGTGAACTCAAAGGTAACGTGGGACGTTGGTGAACTGAGCCAAAGAGGACGATGAATCAGAAGGGGGTGAAAGTTAGTCAGTGGAACTGATTCTCTCTACTTCACACTGGCGCTGGTTGTCAAGCCCCCTCTGTGTCCAGGCAAAGGAGAGAAGCGTGTGCCCTGATATGCCTGCCTACTGTCAGGCCTATTTGTGCCCCGGCAGAGAAGCGCTGTAATCAGGCAGCAAGAGATGGCACCTGTGTGTGGCACACCCACGCTGGAATTCCTTGGGGTGGGCCCTGGTGCTTTTTACCCGCGGGTGCTCCGTTATGCGGTTTCCTTTGTGGAATCACTGGGTTGTGTACTTGGCCTTCTCCACCTGAGGGGCCATGGAGGAAAGGCCGGATGGTCTGCTTCTTCAGGGTCAGAATCATGAATCGGGTATGGAGGAGTTGGGCTCTGAAACACCGGTCGCTGACAGGAGTCAGAATGCACTCCAGGAGACTGGTGGGTGGTGCTAGTGGCTGCTAGCCAAGCAGTGGGCAACTTGGGCACACCTGCCAGCAGGACCATGGAAGACAGATCTTCGATCTCTCCCTGAAGACTCCTTCATTAAAAAACACGTGTAGCCCATGGCTACACTGACCCACCCAAGGCCGAGAGTCAGAATCGGTCATGGGACATCTCCCCGCCTCCTGCAAGGTCAGACTCTCGTAGGCATTTGATGCAGCCCTTGGGGGTAGGTTAGTTGTGGACACATAATTCTAAGGGAGTTCCCTGAGACTTGATGCAGGAGGTGCTGTGGAGCATAAAGAAGACCTTCTCTTCCTGGTAGGTTTCCTCTCTATGAACATATCGTTTGGAGTCCCCATAAGGCCATGGTCCATAAGGTCATTGCTTAAGAATGACACCATAAGACAGAGACATGTCAGACTAAGCAGTAGACTCTTAACGCCTTAGTTTAGGTGCTGGAGTCCATCTCTGATAGAATCTTTGTTTTTCCAGGAATCAGCGTCCTAATGATCTATGGAAAGGTGGCACTGGCTTCCAGTTCTCAGAGTTCTGACGAAGATTCGCTCAGAGTGCCATGTTTGGAAGTGCCTCCCATGAGACCTGGCACCAGTAGTGACTAGGAGGTGATAGTGTTTTCAAAAAAGACAAGAAATCAAAAGGAATGTTCAGTGATTTCAGGATGGTCACAACCAGAGGTTGCCCTTCTGCCTCAGTCACCTGGGTCTACCATCACATAGCACCACATAGTAGAGAGCCTTGAAGAACAGAAGCTTATTTTCCCAGTTCTTCTGGAGTCTACAAGTGCCAAAACAGGATCTCCACAAGGCTACCACACTTCATGGGCTCCAGAGGAAGGTCTTCTTCCCTGGTGGCTGTCCATTGGGGGTGGGGTGGGGGCACATGTTTCTTGGCATTGCTTAGATTGTAGGCCGATGTTTACACACTGGCTTCCTCTTGTGTGTCACTCCGTGCCCGTGGGTGTTTACCTTGCTATTTTAGAGACCATCATCACTCAGTGGGGACTGAAATTGGGATCTATCCTCCTGAGTTAGTTGAATTGCTAACATTTGCAAAGAAAGACTGTCTCCTCCGATAAGGTCTTGTTTGTTGCTATAGGGGTTGGCACATACACCTATCTTTTTTGGTGAGTACGGTTCAATCCACCACCCCATCCCATGTGGATTCTCGGGTGGAGAAGCTAGAAAAGATGATTGCTGTAGTTGGGGTCCTGTTGCAGGACATTGACACACTGGGAAACAAACAACAGAGCTGTGAACCGGGTCACTCGAATGGATGAACACACTAACCAAGCAATCAGAGGCTCCAGCCCCACTAGACGTTCCCCTGAAGAAAGGCCTGGTGATCTCCTCCTGAAGAATCAGCCGCTGAAAACCGTAGGGCACACAGGTCTACTCTGATGTGCTCAGAACAGCAGGGGGTCAGATGCCTTTCTGGGTACCTGGTTGAAGCGGACGACAAGAACGCATGCAGAAGGACATGTGTGCATGCTATGATGGTTTCTGGGGGGCCCTGAGTCAGTTCTGAGTCATAACCACCCCATGGATGGAGGAACCAAGCGTGCCTCGTCAAAGCCAATGCCATGGAGTGCATTCTGACTCGCAGGAAGACGGAGTAGCAAAACCAATGACAAAGGGTCCCAAACCAATCTCTTTGTCATGGACGCGATCCCAATTCAGTGTCCCCATAGTGCACGGCGGAATTGCCCCTGTGAGTTTTGAGATTGTAACTCTCTTTACAGGAGTAGGTAGAAGCCTCAGCTTTCTCCTGCTGAGAAGTTGGTGGTTTCAAACTGCTGACCTTGTGGTTAGCAGCCAACCAGTAACGACACCACCAGGGATTAATTGGAACTAATTCCTTCTTATGCCTTCTTATCCCATGTTCCCAAGTAGAGAGGATCTGGGTTGATAAAAAGATTAAAAAGTCACCAAGATTAAGCTTTCCATTTGAAATTCTTATCTAGGTACATACCACGGCAAGTACATCAGCAGTTCCTACCTTCCCTTGAGTGTGACATTTTTAATCCATTGACTGGAATAATTTTAAAAATAAGCTTTTAATCACAGTATCATTGGTGTGCAATATCTTTACATGAGACTAATTGTTGAGAAATGGACTGTCATGAATGCTCGTAGCCAATGGAGGCTCTAACAAATTGGTCAATGGGAAAGAATCGTTATTCAATCCCCTTTTAAATATAATGCATACACAGTTAAAATACTGAGCACAGAAACTGGGGCATTTGCTGACTCCTTAAACAGTTAGTTACTCTGAGGCGAAGACAACCAAAAAAAAAAGTCTATAGATAATTTAAAATTCCGTAGTGTTGAGGATGATCATTTGTGCTAACAATTAATATGACCTCAAAAAATAGTACCTGGAAACAAGACTCATGGAAGACTCAAAATAGAATCAGTTGTCTATTTTGTTAGGGGTGGGATGGGGTGGAGAGTGGGGGGTGGGTGGAGTGGGAATTCGGGAGGGAAAATATGCCATGCCAGGAAAGTTTCTTCAACACCCCATGCCATCAAAAGGACTCATTGCCAGCTGAGCAGGCTGGCTGAGCACCTTGAGTCGGATGGCAATTCTGGGGACATAAAATCCCAACAGGCAAAGGCAAGTCAGGCCGAGACTAATAAATCAAAGGGGCCTTCAGGACAGTTGCAGAGCCTGCTTCTTCTGCCTGGGAGAACCCAAGACCCCTTATCTGGCTTCTGTGAACAGAGAAGCATCTCTGGGAGCCAGAATTAGAAAAGAACTTTTGCCTCATCAACTCTCTCCCGGTCTGAGCCAGATAAAACATCCTCTGGGAAGACTTCGGGGAAAAGCCCCGAGGGAATGACAGCTGATATTAACTGAATGGGCCAGGGAGCACAGACAGGGACAGAAATCTCCGGCTTTTTTTTTCCCCCCCAAGGGTGAACTTCACCCCCAAATCTTCTACATTTACACAGATGTGGGGCAGAGTCCCATGCTTGCTGAGTTTCACCATGAGGGGACCACAATCTGTCACCATGTCCCCAAGGAACAGGCTTTTGGGGAATGGGATCCCCCTCCCCCATTTGCAGGTTCTTTCTGCTTAGAGGATTAACAGTGATAACTTGCAAAGAAGAAGTTTGAGCCTCCAGTGTTTTAGTAAAGAGAGGTTTTAAAATTTACAGAAGGAGCCACATCTCAACAGGATGGAGGCTTCTGTGGGGCTCCCACATTCTCAGGCTGCTTTTAAGTTCTTCGATCATGCAAGTGCAGGCAGGAGTGGTCCTGAGTAAGATGTAAGGCTCGCTTCTTCTTAATGCGCCTTGTAATTTGCACAGGTGCCACCTCTTTATTTATTCTCTTATTAATGGTTTCGAGTGTGTTAAACACCACAAGCCATAAATTGCCAAGCGGTGGATGAGACGGGGCTCACTTTATGTCCCTGCCAATTGTCAGAAAGTGATACGAAAGCCTGGTGCCCCTCCCACCATCCTTTTCTTTGCCACTTTACCCCCTTGCCTCTCTCTGTCCAATAACCAAGTCTGATCTCCATCTGCCAAGAAGTGGTATGTGTGCAAAGGGGGTGCAGGATCAGTGAGAGAGAGAGAGAGAGAGAGAGAGAGAGAGAGAGAGAGAGAGAGAGAGAGAGAGAGAGACTGGTTTCTCATTGGTGAGCTTGCCTATTGAGCAGCTCAGTTATTGAGATTAATAAGCTGCCAGTTTCCAAGGAAGACTAAGAAAACTGCAAAATTAAAGTGCACTGCAACGTGAAATGCTGCTGGTGGCCGTGCGGGATCAGAGTGTCAAAAAGGCAAGGTAGAGCTATAAAATAAGCCTGAGCTTGAAAGGCTAACCTAAAGGTCTCATTAATTTCCATGTTGCCTCTGATGAGAATTTAGAGGGGGCATAATGTTCTGCAATATGGAGAAATCAAGTTGCCTATTGATTTGAAAAGTGTTGCACTGCATTCCTTTGGCTCAGAATGAATTCTGGGTTGAAAACTCTTGCAAACCCACGACGAGTGCACTGAAAGAAAACAGGCTACCTTGGTTTAATATTCTCAAGATCAAGCTTGTCGGTGATCCTGTCAGAAAACTAATCCTTAAGTAGAAAAATCAATCTGAGGACAAGTTTGGAGTTGTCTTCAGCTTCAGTCTGGTGCAGATATCCCTACCAACTTGCTGCTTCTCTGTGGAAACCATATTTACTGAAGGTCTTGGATTTCCATCCCCTAATCTACATGGACCAGCAAGGAATCGAGATGAGACTCTGATCACTTTATCTCAAAGACAGGAAATTGTGTTTTTCCAAATCTTGAAACCCTAAAGCAAAAGCCAAAAGCTCACCTTACTGCTAGAGAGGAGATCTGACTCATAACGACCCTGTAGGACAGAGTAGCCCTGTCCCGTGGGTTTCGGAGATAATACAGGAGCAGAAAGTCTCACCTTTCTTCCCCAAACTGCTGGTGGTTTCTCGCTGCGGTCTTGGTGGCTCACAGCCCCAGATGTCACCCACTATGCCATGATACAAGCCAGCCCAGCGTACTGGCATCAAGTCCATGGCGACTCTGCCCCACGTACCACTCTGCAGCTCACCGAGCCTAGTCCCTTATGAGAGCTCTATGTCTCGGATCCTCCTCTTAGGACAAAGGAAGAAACAGCCCAAGAAACCCACCCACCAGTTGCCTTGAGTGAATGCCAACTTATGAATTTCAGAGCAGAGATGTGTTCCTCCACGTGTACAATGGTTGCTATCTTGGAAGCAGACCTCCAGACCTTTCTTCCAAGACACCTCTGGGTGGGCCCAGACTTCTGATCTTTCCATTAGCAGCTGTGTGCATTCCTGTTTGAGTTTCCCAGGACTCTAACAGTGATGCTCAAAGGAAAGCCCAATGGCCAAACCATGGTACCAAGGTACCAGTGGGTGCTTGGTTTCCTCCTACCAACTTGGCAAAGCCAAGTGTAAAAGATAAAACCTCTGTAGATCCTGGGGTTTAAAAAGACTCATTTATTATTGTTTTGGGGGGTACTGAAGGTTCAGTGGTGGAATTCTCATCTTCCTTGTGGGGTAGCCAATGCCCATCTGTCATCTGAGGGCTGGCTGTTCCTGCATTGTGGAACAGAACTTCCGGATTGAAATGGACTGTATACAAACAGCTGGTGACCAGTCCTGAAAATTGGCCCACGCAAACCCTGGTTATCACCACAGCCTGCTCCATAATGGAGCATGATGGTGGTGTGGAACTTGGCAGTGCATTGGCCCACAGTGTGGGAGCTGCTCGCCATATGCCAGGCGCCTGCTCCATACCAGCACACGTTAACAGTGGCACTACCCAGTGGTGGAGAAGAATATAGGCTTTGCCACTGAGTGGGGACAGGTTCAAATACCTGCTCTACCATTCACAGAGTTAAGTGTACCACACACTTAATCTCCCTGAGCAGCAGTTTCATCTTCCTTCAAAATGGGGTTTATAACACAGGCCTAATAGAACAGTTAAAAAGATAAAAGGGGATTGTGTCTGCAAAGCTCAGGGCTAACCAAAACATAGTTGATAAAGAAAAAGTGTTATTTGCAGACCTATAATCATTTTGAATAGCTGGTAAATTCACCAAAATTCCCAGAGAGCTATTTTTTAGGGAAGAGAATCAATTGCTGAGAGCTATGGACATATTAAATAGGCTTTTATTTGTAAGTTGATAACTTTTCTGTCACATGTATTATCTCAGAATCAGAATAAGTTTGCCAATACAGTGACTCTTCATTCCCTTATTGTAGCATAGATTTAACACATCCAGAATGCAACTTTTCTCTCCTTCCTCCAAGGCTGCTCCTCCCCCAGTAACTGCCAGCACTACCCTCTCAGCCTCCTCTGTTAGAACACTGGTTGTCATATGGACAGCTGCGTAGGGATCTTTAAGTGGATTCCAGCTCCCGCAGACCCTGTGTGGGTCACAGTAGAGCTGCATGGAATTTCTAAGGCTGGATGTGGGTAGTAGATTGAACCTCCCACCTTTTGGGTAGTAGCTAAACGTGGCAATAGTTTATGCCATGCAAGGACTCCATCTCCATACCCTAGTCCTCCTTCATTCTTGCTGAGTTTACCTTCAAACGATGCCTCATAGCCATGCCTGGTCAGTGCTGCCACACTGGTAAAGGTAACAACATCTTTCCTCTCAGTTACTAGACGGACCGTCCGAACTTGCCCTTTCTTCTTGCGATTCCTTCCACCCTTCCCACCCATCCATTCACGTCATGGTAGCGCTCATCCTCAAACACAAGACAGAATCACACTGTTATCATTACGCTCTCTGACTCAAATGCCCCTATGTATTTCCTCATTCTTGGGTAAAAGCCCAAAGCTGTGCCCTTGTCTGCCCTTGACTATCTTTCTAGTTTGCTTTCTCTTCCTGGAAACTTAGTGTTCTCTGCCCTGGAAGTCACTGCCTCACAGGCCATGGGAAACCTTCTGTAAGCAGATTAACAGAGTCTCATTCTTTGGTCTCAGCTTAGTTGTGAATTTCTCCCGGGCCTATCTTATCTGTGGTTCTGTGTGGCACTTGAAACATTTGTTATTAGAGAGCCTTTGTGTCAGATGTTCCCCATCTGTCTACATCCAGCCTGGGATCTCCTTAAGGATGGGAACTTGGTTTCCTTCCTCGCTGAAGCCTCTGTGCCAGTTACACAGTAAGTTCTCACAGATGTTTCTCACATGAATAATGAAAGCTGTTCCTCCTCACCCCCATGTTCACACTTGTTTGTAGCTTGAGGATCACGGGGACTTAAAGGAGAACTCCTGGTACTCCAGGGCAAGAGCGAGGTGTGAGGACAGGTTTGTCCTCCTTAGGAATTCTCTTTCGTGACCTGCTGTCTGCAGAGACTTGGCAAGAAGCTTGTTTCAGCAAAACGCACAAAGGAAGAAAAGTTCGGTCCTGTCAGAAAGCTACTTCCTGTGATTTTAGACAAGTGAAGCTGACTTCGGGAACTCCCAATGCAGCTGCTGACCAGGAAGATCTGGACCTGGTCACCATTAGCAGACAAAGGACTAGCGAGGTGACATCAACCAAGAATGGCAAGGGGACTTGTTCCAAGATGCTCTGAGAGTCGGTTGCAAGGAAGGTGACTGGCAGAGTAACTTTGCCACATGCTCCTTGAGGGAAAAATAGCACAAATGGTATGCATGTGTTTCCTTTCCCTGATGCAAAGGTCATTTCTTAGATTAGGATGGGGATGGGGACATTGGGCCCTTGAAATCATCCATACCACTCAACATCACACACCTCAGTCAAGAGAGGCATGTTCAGGCATCATCTTTCGGTTGGGGGGGGGGGTTAATTAAATGTTTGGCCAGTGTGGCCCAAGAATGATGTTATAGATGTCCAAATTGCCCTGAACAGAATGCAGGTTCTCCACCCCTGGATTAGAGTATGGTATATACATGAGTTCAATGCTTTAAGTATTAGAAATGTAAATGCATCGAGCTTTTAGATGGCCTAACACTCAGATAGAACTTCCCCTGTCTGGTGCTAAGTTCCAGATTTCTACAGTCTCACTCTCCGACTTTACCTCCCTCTTTAATTCTTTTAATTCAACTTGTCACAGAAAAACAAAAAGGGAAAAACACATAGGCCAGTGAGGATCTAATGTGCTCCATTAAGACTGATAGGTCATCAGATAGCAATGTCCAGAGTCAAAGACCCTGCTTCTCTACCAAGTTCAATAGCACACTGGACATGGCTTAGAGCTCCTGGGGGTGGAAATCCCTGCTTATCACCTCCCAGAGTGCGGAAAGTCTTCCTTCATTCCTAGCGTCTCCATTAATGAGCGTAGGTGTGGTGAAACTGTACATTTCCACTGTGTTTTTGAAATTGTTGACTACATGATGATCAGTTGCCAGAATGCCTTGCCTTTTCTCTCATGGGTGTGGTGAACTGATTCTGATTTGATACCACAGACAGGAATACTATTATGGAAAGGCCCTGGATATGCATTCTATGTTGGGGCAGGCAGGATAAGGCCTCCCCAAACTCACAACATTTCATCATTTGAAGGGGTGAGTCTGTTTAAGTCAACCCCAACCTGTGATAGTTGAATCAATTCTGATTCCTGGCAACCTTTACTATTTTAGGGTAGAACTTTCCTCCCTAACATTGTCACTACTATGAGCTTATGGTAACATGACAAATCTTTCTGCTGAAGAACTACTGGGTGGGATTGAAGTGCTAACTTTTCAGTGGGCACAAACCATTTGCAACAGTCATGGGTTTTAGCTGGTACTACCTCATTGCCATACACTAGAATCCCTGTAACACCACATCATTAAGATACTTGCCAAATAAGATGGAAAATAGAAACAGAGCCCAACAGGTCTGTTGACTACTATGGAGGTTCTTCAAAACAGCCAGTTTATCACCTAAGTTCTTGATACTAAGTTCATGGTTGCAGTTTCAAATGCCCCCTGACTTCTGCTCCCCAAGTTTTGTCTTTAACTTGTCTCTTCCAAACTCCAGAAGCCTTAATACTTGAAGGAATGCCAGCTACACAAAGTATCTAGGGAAGCATTCTTTAGATCAGAAATCATGTTGTGGGAGAGGGTTCGTTTGGAAAATAGACACATGATTTGCTTGGTTTTGTTGGACTGCTCACTAAAAGCTATGCTCAATAACTGAGTCTTCTGGAAAGCCTGTTGGTGATAAGAAGTGGAGAGGAATCACCAGTATTCCATGCAGACTGGCTCTGACCTCACCCTCTCCCCCAAACCCTGGGCCTCTTGCAAGTAACGTCACTACTCAACACCTACTTATTTAATTTTTAAAATGGCAGTAATCATTTCTGTCTACTTCATTGGGTGCTCTGGCTCTCAGGCTTGGATGAGGCAACACAAACCAAGAATTGACACATCTCTGGATGGCATATAAGACACTGTTTGGTACTGGTAAATGTCTACTTTGCCTTGACTGCACTTTGTTATCATCTCTTCTACTGCTTCTTCTTCCTCCTGCCCCTCAACTAGTCTTCTCTTTGTGACCCCTATGTCCAGACCCTGCTTTTCCAGCAGCACCGAGTTCCCATGGAAGTTGGCTGGCTAGCCCCTGTGGACTCGAAGGAAGCTCTCAAAGGAAGGCAGGAAATCTTTCAGACCACCAGCTGCAGAAGGAGCCCTGGTTTTCCTGACTCCCGCCTAGTAGATCAGTCACATGTGAGTCTGGAAATCTTTCGGAGAAGTTGTTTTTATGCTACCAGTGCAGATCACTACATTTACAGATTGGGTCTAATATTGGCATATAAAGTCTTGCTGACTTTCCAGATTTCAAACTTTAAAGGTTAAGATTGTAGGCACAGTTAAAAATAGCCATTCATTGTCAGAAAATCAAATTGACTACATTTGGGAACGATCTAAGTGACCATGTGTAGGTGTCAATGTATAAAGTGTTGCAAAAAATAAAAAGATAAGAAAGATTACTAAAGTCCAGAAGTTCTTACAAGGACGTGGGAAAAAAATCACGGGGAATTGACTAGAAAGATGAAAGATGATTTTTGCCTTTTCTCCAGCTGAAGTTATGAAAGTTTAAAAACTATTTGAGAACTTGTGATGTGTCAACATGAATTAGGTTCTCTGTCTGTTTAGTTTCTAGGGTGATTGCGGACAAGGGAACAATAGCAACTGGCAGCACATATGCCCTGAAGACATCTGGAGATGGAGCAACAAAGCCATTTCAATACTGAGCCAACCACACACAGCCTTCACTGTCAATTACCTTCTAAGACATCATGACATGACATGACCAATGGGTCTTCCCTTCAGGTCACATCACACTGCAATGTGCTTTGGAAGACGAGTGGTTAAGGAATGGGGCCTGGGGGTGGGGTAGGGGAGCCAGAAGCAAAGACAAAATGCCAACAAGGTAGACCTGGAGATCTCTTTGCAACTCATCTTTCTCCAACCAGTGCCACACCTCTGTTCCTGTTTGCTTTTATACATTATTGTTTGCCCCACAGGCATCAAGCTGTTAGTGTGTACAGGAGGGATTATAGTGAAACTGCATGTTGGATGAAATATAAATTAAAATTATACTTCTGTCAGTCTGGAATCAGGGATTGTTTCTCAAGTTCTCCCCAAACACTTAATTTCAAATGAGTCTTCATTTATTACTTCAAGAAAGGCCAAATGCATAATTTATTAGCAGCTTTCAGTCAATATACCCTTATAAGCATGTTTCCCATGAGCCTTTGAGTAAAAATATGCTATGCTAATTCTATTAGTTGGGTACACAAGAGCTGTCTAAGAGAGTAAACAAGGCTTAAAAGGAGACACAAGCGAACAAAGAAACACCTATCAACCTGCTGCCGGGGTCTAATTACCAAAGGAACGTCCAGGAGCTGTTAAAGTGTGTAGCATCATCTATGCCAAGACTGTCCCCCACAACTAGAACTTGAAGCCATCTAGCTACTCTGAGTCGATGCCTTAGGGTAGGGACATACCGGGTCTCCAGGGGCACGTTGCTGTTCAGGACCCAGCTGTCCTGGAGCTGCACAGACTCCGGAGTGGTTGCCAGGTCGTTGGGCGCGGGGGCTGGGGCGTGGATCTGACTGCGCCGGTTGGTCAGTGAGTTCCTGTTGAGGGAGTTGGCCGAGGAGTGGTGATGGGACAAGGTGTGATTGTGAGGAGGCGGGAGGGGCGGCCTCAGCGTTGACTGGCTGTGGTGGTTTGGAGGACCTGGAACAAGAAGAAATAGAAACAGCCATCAGGGGTTGTGGGTTTCAGAGACTCTGGGAACATGCAGAGGAGAGGTCTGAACTGCTGATCACCAGATTTAGGCAGACAGACCAGAACACACAGCAAACCAAAGAGAGAGTGTGACAGATGCATAATTCACTTGCACTTGCATTCATCTGTAGCCAACCAATGAAGTGTTGTGAGAAACTAGGTAGGTAAAACCTGGCAGAGAGGAGGGATGAGCAGATTGATTGATTCATATTAACAAGGCAAGGAAAGCAAGGTGAAGTTCAAGATTAATCGTTGTTGTAACATGTCTCTATTCTGTTTCCCAACAGTTGCCACACATTCCTTGCACTTATTAATTCTTTCTGTGGGTAGGAACGGAGTCCCAGTGATATAATGGGCTGCGTTGGACTGTTAACCACAAGAGCAGTTGTTCAAAGCCACCCGCTACTCCTTAGGAGAAAAATGAGTCTGTCTACGCCTCCTGTCATCAGCAATTACTGCTTCAGAAATTCATGAATTTCTGAATTTACTCTCTCCTCTTGAGTCACTGTGAATCGAATTCAACTCCGGGGCAGTGAGTTGAGTTGATAGGTAGTAAGCTTTGTCACCCATTAAGTCAGTGGGGAGATCTCCCGTATGAGATCAACTCTGTGTTGATGGCTGGGCTTTCCACCCAAGTTCATCTTAGTGTGGAAACTGCACTGAAAACCTATCAGCATCAAAGTCACACACAGGCCTCCAAAGATAAGGGGTGGTAGCTATGCATGAGGTACCTAGGCTGCGTCTCACCCCTGGGTCTCCCCCATGGACAGGGAGAATTCTGCCACCAAACCACCCACCTTAGTCAGAGAGATGAACCTCAATCCTGCTCAGAACCAGGAAACACGGTAAAGTGGGCCACAGGGGCATTGAGGTCAGAGGGTGGGGAGCAGCCCTTCTTCCTGTTGTCATGTAGGACTGAGAGGTTGTCACAGGCCCCCCTCTCCCCTGGTTCTTGCAGAAAAGCTGAACATGTGAAGTTGTATTCAAAACACCCAGCATTTTAGATGTGGAAGACTATATACACAGAGGGATTACACTGTCATGTTTTCAGGTATTCAAATTCCCAGCAAGGCTTTTATCAGCAGCATCCTCCTACCTCCTCTGAGCATGGAGCTTTGAGGGCTCGGTGTCCGGAGGTCAGAGCAGGTGTGCCCAAGCCATGACTCAAGCTCCGAGTGACCTCCTTGTTCCAACCTAGAGCCTATCTCACAAGAATAGTGAGACCAGATGAACATGCGTCCTGTCAAAACCACCGGCGAGCACAACTCCATGCAGGGTTTTCTGAGCAGCCTTTTCGAAGCTTGCCATGTGGAATGTTTTAAGCATAGTGTAAAGGGAAGTAGTTCCCTATGCGATGCAAGCCTATAATTTGGTTTTAATGGATGGCGAAACATGACTTTTAATTTGTGTCCTTTGAGAAAGTTTATTTTTTGAGGCCTCCGGTCGGGGTGGGCAGCTCACCAGGTGACTGCTGAACCTTGTCATTTTGGCCCCTGCCAACTTGAAAAGCCCTCAGTCCCTGCTGGCCCCGCTGGAAGAAGTTGGCCCAAGTCATTTAAACAAGCAATTCGACGCACATTTCAACTACGTGTCACCTCATGGGGCCGAGTTACATCTCCAAAAGGTGTAATCTACATTCTAGGGCTCCCAGGAAACCCACAGAAACATTGCTAGGAAAACGCGACATGCCAAGAAGATACTAGGTTTGGAGGGCTTGGTGACCAACAAAAATCGAGAAGGAAAAATAGGAAGGAAATGGGTCCCTCCACGTTTGCATCCCTGGGTGGAAATTACTGGGGGAGCTTTTTTTTCTTTTTTCTTTCTTTTCTTTCTTTTTTTTTTTTTTTTAAAGTTTTTGGCTTGTGGGATGTTTAGAAAAAGACAACCGGCATCAAACCCCGGTGGGAAATTGCATGGTTGTGCTGTATAGATCTTAAATCGCGTCCTCTAAATGAACCTGTAATTCGTATGCGGCATTATGCATCAGTGACATTTAAAATATATCTTTGGGGGAGTTTCATAGCTCTAGCAGGCTATTATATTTTCTGGCATTGTTGTCTGTCTAGCGATGTGTTATTACACAGTTATTTAGCATTTGTCTGTCTTGGATTCGTGGAAAGAGGTGGGAAAGGAGGTGAAATGATGTCATAATGATCCTTCAGAGATGCCATCCAAGCCCATCACACGTGGTTAATTAATTCTCATGCCTTTCTTTCCCCCATGCCTTTGCTCCCTTCCAAGTGGTGTCATTATTTCCCATTAAGCAGGCAATTATGAGACTTGTCTCGGGAAGAGGAGAAGAGTCAGTGCAGAGGGAGGCCCCTTCCCAGCCCCAAGCCCGAACTTTCCATCTCCCTCCACCCACACCGTGGGCTCTGCGGACCACACAGTCTCCCAAAGAACAAAGAGGCCATGTGTTGGATGGAATTCCCTCATTATGAGACCAGAACTGTCCTGTTTCCTGTCTATTGACTTTGAGCTAAGGTTTGCCTGCCTGCCCCACCAATGTGGGTGGCCTTTTTTGTCCATCTGTGTTATGTGTGGGCAGCATTCCTGTGGCTGCCTTTGTGCTGATGGTATTCCGAGGGTGGTGTTGAGAAGGGCAGGGAAGGGTCAACTGGGAGGGGGTGACCCAAGTAAGTGGGCTGTAGGTTGTCCAGGACAATGGAAGAGAAGTCAAAATGTGTTTCCCCTCTTCTCCAAAGGAGAAGGGCTCTGGGTGGCACAAATGGTTGCCATTCATCTGTCAAGGAAACTCAAAGAGACCCTGTAGGCCAGGGTTTCTGCCCCTCTGAGTTTCTGAAACTGTAAACACCTCTTGGAAGTAAAAAGTTTTGCCTTTCTCCATGGAATGGTTTTGAACTGCTGACCTTGCAGATCATAGCCTCATGTGTAACAACATGCATGAATGGCAGTGAATCTGGACTTTTTCGATCAATGGAAAAATGGGTGGTTTGAATCAGGGCTTTGAACAGGTTCACAAAGATTCAGCCAAGGGGAACAGACAGGTTGTATTTCCCTATTCAAAGACAGTAGCCAACACACACACACACACACACACAGTGGCTTGGCAGCCAACTTGTTTCCTACTCAGGTCAAAACTCCATGGTTCAAGAGCGTTCATAGCTATGAATTGTGTACATTACCCTGTTTCAACTGGCTGTGGCCGAACCACTTTGAACAGGTCGGAAACACTGGCTTGAACCCACCTACCGACAGAAGTATCCTGGCAACCTGCTTCTATAAGGATTACAGCAAAGAAGACCCTGTGCTTCCAGAGAAGTCCTACTCTGCCACAGAGAGGTCTGCCATGCATGGCGGGGGTGGGGGGACAGGCAATCTGATGGCAGCTGAGAACAGAGTTTCCTAAGGGAGATGAAGCATGCAGGAAAGAAGGAGGTGAAAGGATACTCGAATTCTCCTGAAAAAAAAAAAAAACCAAGCCATTTCCTTACAAATAAATCAAGTTATTGAAAATAAGAAAAAAATTATCCAGCAAAATCAGTATTGGAAGGTGTTCTTCTCTTCACCTTTGCTCCTTTCCAATGTGACCGAGTGTCATATTTGCTAATTTATCTACCTGATAATCACATGTTCAAATAGCACACAAGAAGTGGAAGGGAAAGACAATACAGGGTGGTCATTATTGCCAATCAGATCAATACAGCAGGCAATGCAATTCCAGCATCTACAAGGGACATTAAGCCAGAAGTTGGAAGATAAATATGAAAAACTGAGTTCATGTTCAGGAACAAGTTACTGGCTCTGGGGATCAGGACTGCAGTCTCAGGTACGCAGAGCTTGCTTGGTGTGATCTGGGTCACAAAGACCAAGTTCTACATCCTCCTTTGGTGAGCAGGACCGGGGTTTTAAAAAGCTCACAGAGATCCACCTGAGATTCAGATGTTGATCTCTCTTCATCTAAAGGAAATAAGAGTGATGAAGATCCCAAACCAATAGACTAGTGGACTACATGGCCATTAGTCTCCATGACCCTGACACCAGAACTAGATGGAGCCTGAAAGTACTCTGAAAATATCACATTAGAAGACTTGAAGGTAAACAAGTGGTTGTCTAGCTCAGAAGCAACAAAGCCCACATGGAAGAAGCACACCAGCCTATGTGACCACAAGGTGTTGAAGGGATCAGGGATCAGACATCAAAGAACAAAAATCATATTATTATAAATGAGGGGGACCCTGGAAGGTTTCATTAACCACATGTACTTGTAGGTGAAGTGACATCCCTCTACAGAAGCCTCGCAGGGAGGAGACAAGCCAGTCAAGGTACAGTGTAGCAACAATGAAATATGCAACTTTCCTCTAATTCTTCAATGCTTCCTCCCACCCGCTATCATTATCCCAATTCTACCTGACAAATCCAGCTAGACCAGGGGTTGTACACTGGTACAGATAGGAGCCAGAAATGTGGGGAATTCAGGACAGTTGATTCCTTCAGGACCAGTGGTGAGAGTGGTGATACTAGACGGTGGAGTGAAAGTGGAATAGAGACAGGGAACCAATTGCAAGGATCTACATATAACCTCCCTGGGGTATGTACAACAGGGAAGTGGGTGAAGGGACACATCAGACAGTGTATGATATGAAAAATAATGATAATTTATAAATTATTAAGGATTCATGGGGGAGGGGGAGTGAAGAGGGAGGGAAAATATGGGGAGCTGATACTGGGATCCTAAGTGGAGGGAGGATGTTTTGAGAATGGTGATGGCAACAAATGCTCAAATGTGGTCTGCATACAATATGGATCCTGATAAGAGTTGGATGAGCTCCCAATAAAATGATTTAAAAAATTTTAAAAAATTGATGATCTGCTTTGTAATCCACCAACAACATCCCCATAAAGAGTTGAAGAACAGAATAAAACTGGGTTCAAGGATTGGGTCTGCTGCTTTCTAGCAGTATGCATTGGGTCACAATCCCTCATTTCTTTATTTCTCAGCTTCCTCATCTGCCAAATGGAAACAGCAGATACTACTCACAAAGGTTTCTGGAAGATTTAAAAAGTGCCAAACACACTACCTGATGCCTGGCAGGTTCCCTCAAACCACATGTAGAGAACATGCCTGGGATTCTGAGGATGAAAGGATCTGTGAGCTACCACTACAACCCCCAGAAGGGCAGAAGTGAGTAGGGAAGAGGAGTGCAGATTGATCTTTGAAGGAGAGAAGTCACCACCACCTGGCAGCCCTCATACTAAAAAGAAGTTGCAGTGCATTTGGTTAGACGTTTACAGTACTGCTAAAGTTAATACCATCAAACTTTACCTTCAAACTCGAAGAGCACATTTTACAGTGTTCTAGATTTCCAATTACTCTTGAATGTAAGAAGCACACACATAAACAGAGTCTGTAATCGCACTTGGCAACAAGAGGAAAGAGCTGAATATTGTTGGGCTTGGGTCTTCTAGTTGGCCAGCAGCAATCCCACCCCCAGGGATCACAATCACGCTGGATGCATGCATATACATTGCCATTTACCAGGCCCTCCACTTTTGACTCTGAGTTTATTCTGAGAGGATATTGGTGGCTCAGTGGTAGAGTTCTTGCCTTCCATGCAGGAGACCCCTGTTTCATCTTTGGGCACTGAAATGCAAGCACTGCTACCACTTAGCTGTTGGTGGAGTACCATATTACTATGGTAACAAACAGGTTTCAGCAGTGCTTTCAGACCAAACGGAGCCCCGAGGGAGTGGTTGAGCCCACACTGGAATTCCTATGTAGAATGGCTATGAGACAGAATGGATTTAGCAGCACTGGATTGGAGGGTTCCAGAGTAAAAAGGACGAGGGAGAAAGAGGCCTGAAATATGCTCCTGAACAACTACCAGCGGAAACCCTCTGCACTGTTAATCCCATGATCTGCGATCGGTCCTGGGGATGGATTGGGCCTGTACAGCACTTTGTCCCATTGTGTATGGGGCTGACTCAATGGCAGCTGACAACAATGTGAAAAGGGTAGGTAACCCAAGGTGTCTTGGTCATATGCATATTGGGTGAGATACCTCCAAAGTGACATTTTCTAATATAAATAATGATCATAGGCACTTTTTACATTCATCGGTTGTACTTAAAGCCAGCCAATGTATTCCTGGATAGGAAGATTTCCATTGGACAAATGCTAACACTATGACCTGCAGCATGTCTTACCGTCCTGCAAGGGGCCAATATATGTACGAAGCCTTTCTCCAATGTACCTGGTGTCTTCAATTGTGGTGAAACAGAGCAGAATAACTCATCTTGATGAAGGGACGTACGGTCCATTCTAAGCTCCATGCATTTGTTGTGCTTAATTAACATACACGTTATTAATGGCTCTTTTACTACATATAGAATAGCACAATAGGGGCTGAGCCCCAGAGGCGGAAGTGGTTGAGTGTGGGACTGCGGCCCATGAGCTTGGTGGTTCAAATCCAGTGGCGGCTCTCAGGAGCAGCACTGGGTAGCGCCCATGAGCACCAGAGGCAATGATGCCTTCGTCCCCCAAAAAGAATAGCACAATAATGTAATTTAACTATGAAAAATTATGCAACACAAATGGCTACACATAAGTATGCTTATGTCCCGCTGCCACTAAAATCCTGGTGCTGACTTATTATATTGCACCTGATTTACCTGGAGTGGAGAACCTGAGATTTATTTTCAGGTAGAGTGTGGCATTTTCATGCCAGGAAGAAGGAACTGCTTTAATAGTTCCTCACTAAAAAGCTAAGCAGGGCTTTTAGATGCAACAATGAATTTGCAGAACTAACACCTCTTTATATTTAAAAATTAAGTATTTCAATGAGGGCAGCTTGTCTACAGGATGGCCTGTGCCTTTGCACTTTGGGGCTTTCTGTGGGATGGTTGGTGGTGGAATTCTTCCCCTCTCTGGACAGAAAAGCATCTCACACCTCCAGTTCTTCCTAAATGAAAATTGGTTGACAGCAGTGTTTTGAGAAAAATAAAGTCCCTCCCACCCCCCACCCTGTTGTTTCACAATGTTTTTCTCAGTGAAGTTGGGTAGACTGGGAAGTTGCACAACTCTGGAGAAGCTGCTTCTGGATTGGTTAGACAGAGATGCTCAGCAGCATGTGGAAACAAGAAATACACACATTTTAAAGTATAATGAACTGATTTTCTTCAGGGCCACGGAAGTAAGCTGTTAATAATTGACTGTTGCTGTTGCTCCCTTTCTAGATAAACAGCCTGGAGAGGCACTTTGGCTGGATCTAGTCCTGCCAAAGGGGAAGGTGGGAAGGCCGGGACAAATGAAGACACTCTTGTTTTGCTTTATAACCTACGCCCTCTTTCCTGCTGATTAAAAATGATGATAAAATGTAGGAAAGGAAAAAATAAAGTAGCATCCTCCTGAACTGTTAATAAATCACTCACTCCTGGAATTGGCATGCCAATGGTTGTTCTGTACAAATTTCAGCCCCCTCACACCCTGAGATGATAAATGAGCCGCAAACTCACTGCCTTGTTCTACTGAACTTCCTCTTTTGAGCTAGTTCCATCTAGATAGTAATTTGAAGGTGCTAGAAGTGGGGATGATGTTGGCCCTCATCAGGGGTTGAAGACTGGAACCAGGATGGCTTGGTTGAAGTTTGACCTTGAAACGGGAGCAAGAGAGAATGAAGACACGGGGGTCTCAAAGAAAAACAACTACCTCTGCTTAAGCTGAGGAGGATGGAAATGATTGCAGATAACCAGGCTTGCTGTCTGATTTGAGTCCCAGCTTGTCTCTTGGCTTACTAACCATATTCCCTCAAGAAAATGGCACTTTGTTTCTTAGTTGGTTTCTTCATTTGTCAACAAGGATCACCATTTTATTTTTCTCCTATGTTAGTGAACAGATTCAAATGAGAATGTATATGCAATAAGACTTAGCAAAGTCCATAGTATGCCATTAATGTTGTGTCAATCCGTCTCATTGAGGGCCTTGCTCTTTTTTGGGGGGAGGCATCACTGCCTCTGGTGGTCGTGGGATCTACCCAGTGCTGCTCCTGAGAGCCGCCGCTTCATTTGAACTGCTAAGCCCGTATGCCACAGTCCCGCATTCAACCACTTACACCACCAGGACTCAGCCTGAGGGCCTTGCTTTTTTTACTGCCCCTCCATCCTGCTAAGCAGGATGTCCTCCTCCAGGGACTAGTCTCTCCTTACAACATAAAGTGTGTGAGAGGATGTTCCATCATCCTTGCCTCTGAGGAACTATGTGGCCATACTTCTTCCAAAACAGATGTGTTTGTCCCTTTAGGAAGTCATGGAACTTCCTATATTCTTCGCCAGAACCGCAATTAAATGCATCAACTCTTCTCCAGGCTCCTTTATTCGATATCTAACTTTCAAAGGCATATGAAACAACTGAAAATACCACGGCTCGAGTCAGACACAGCTTAGTCCTCAAAGTAACATATTTACCTTTCAATACCCTGAAGAGGTCTTGTGCAGCAAATTGAACTCATGACTGAGGTTTCCATGAAAATGGATTATGAATCCGAGCAAGAGAAAAAAAATCTTTGATGCAATTAAAAATAGTACTAGACACTGATATTTGTTCTGATCAACAATACTCATTTTAGTCATTATTATGGATTGATGTATGTCCCTTATCAAAATATGAGTTGACGTTGTAAAACCTGCACCTCTACAGAAGGTTGGGCTGCTACCTGCAAGGTTAGCGATTCTAAACCACCAGCCCCTCCCTCCATAGGAGAGAGAAGAGGATTTATACTCTGGGATAGAGTTGCAATCTTCAAAGCTCCCAAAGGGAGTTCTATGTTGTTCTGTAGGGTCACCATGAGTCAGAGTCCATTCACTGGCAGAGAATGGTTTCCAGTCAAGTTAGTCCCTCTAAGTGTGATCTTGTTTGGAAGTAGGGATTTTCTTTTGTTAGGTTAACTGCGTCAGGTCAGAGAAGGGTGGGTCCCAAACCTACAACTCCTGAGTTTTAAAAAGAGCAGAATGAATTCAGAGACACATGCCAAGGCAAGACAGAAGGCACATGAGTACTGAGAACAAGCCAAAGAATACCAAGGATTGCCGGCAGACATCAGAAATGAGAAGAGAAAGATTGGGTACAACTGGGACTGAACTTCTGAACTTTCGACTTCCAGAATTGTGAGAGAAGCAATTTCTGTTCTTTACTACCACCCCCTGCTGGAATTCCTGTTCTGTTACCACCAGGTAACTGAGATACACAGCAATAATGATGATGCCTCTGGGGGAAAAGACAAGGATACCCCAGGGCATTGTGGGCCCCTGTTTTCCTACAGCATTAAGACAGGAGTCCTTGGAAGGAATCATACATGGAACTGTATCCCCTGAAAAGATCTGGTGAATTCCTAATCCTGCCCCTGCAAAGATGACCGTATTTGTTTAGAACTAGCATCATCAACGATGTTGGCAGCTCACAGGGGGTCACACTGGAGTAGGGAGGGTCCCATTGACATCAGAGTGGTATCCTCGGTGAAGAGCACAAGAGGGAGGCACGGGCACAAAGCAAGCTGGGAATTGGAGCACTGGAGGTGGGGGCAGAGATGAGAGAGATGGTGATGGGGGGAGAGATGAGAAGGAGGCATCTAGGAGCTGAGAAATTGGGGAGGAGTTAGGATGGAGGCAGGAAAGAGCCATTTCCTTTAGAGGACTCAGAAGGAATCAGCACAGGTGGCACCTTGATTTCCCACCCCTAGTCTCAGTACTGGGACGTATGAAACCTCTATTCTTTTAAGGCACCCAGTTTGCAGTGCTTTGGATATAGCCAATCAACATGCTGTTATCGTTGGAGGCCACTGAGTCAGTTCCAACCTATAGTGACCGACGTCGAGCAAAACGAACACTCCCCCGTCCAGTGCCGTCCTCACAACTCTTGCCTGGCTCAAGCCCATTGCTGCAGCTGCCATGCCAAATCCACACAGGGAGGCCAAACCCCACTAGACTCAGTGCCCACCACCTTCAAATTCCACTGGTGGAAGGACATAGTAACTAAGTGACTTAACCATGCTCTCTAAAAAAGTTCCAAGAGTGTCTCCCTCAGCGCTCTCAGAGATGGAACTTGGGATTTGGTGTCATTCCCCTTCCATAAACAACGCTAGTTGGCATCAGTAACTACAGAATACCGATGTTGGCCATGGTGGCTCTTTGCTTGACCCTCTTGGTGAGGTTGGCGCTGGTGGAAGGGCTGGGGGAAACCTTTTCTCTGCATCACCACTCCTTCCTGTGTGGTCGGTTTTCTCGTCATGCCATGCTGCAGACCCAGCAAGTGAGCTGCAGGAAGGTTAGGTCATGTTCTGTGGGCACCTGCCTTAGTGAGTGGCAGAGAAGAAATCTGAGCCCAAGTCTTTGAGCTTCCAGAACCCTGGGTTTCTTCCCCACTCTGCTCTCCACCTCTGAGCAGAAGGCACCAGAGAGCCTTCATGGCAGGCAGTCACGGGGATGCCTTACCGGGCTTCCGCATGCTCCAGCAAGTACAGAGGAGGGCAGGCTGGGTTTCTTCACACATTTGCTTAAATGGCAGAACCAAATCTTGTGGGAAATTGGAAAGAATCGCCCAGCTCTGAGCTCTGCACCTCACTACTCTGCTTGAATCAGGAGAAATAGGCCAGCATAGTCCAACTGCAAGGCCAGCTCTTTTCTGCGCCTGCCCCCAATGCCTTCCTCTCTGCTGCTTCTCCCACTCCCCTCACCCACGCCCTGAGGAGTGAGCGGCTGCTAGGTCTGCCCAGGGAAGAAACACCGGTTTGCTCCCTCCCAGCTCACCTTGCCCTGCCTGGGCTGGGGACAAGGGGGTGGTATTTGATCCAGCCTCCTGCCAAGAAAAAGCAGAAAAGTGATGCACGGTTTGTCATCTCAGTGGTGGGCTCTTGGACATTACACTTGCTGACTCCTTCCCTGCCTCCTTAATGGTCTACTGAAGGGCCGGACCCCGGAAGGACCCCTTTTATTTTCTATCACTGATTCACACGTGGGGTTACCAGCCCCACAGAGCTGTCATCGTGTTTTGAATATTGCTTGCACGTCATCACAAGGGCAGCCGGCGGTATCTGTGGGCTTTCTGGACATTCACAGTGAAGGGCAGGACGGAAGGAGCATGGAGCGAGTCTAACTCAGGCCTGCCTTCTGCATCTCACAGGATGGCCAGTGCGACCCTGCCTGGACTCCATAGTCCTGTATCGGGGGCCTCTCCTGGGTAGAGTTTAACCCTTGTGCTCACTCTCACAGAATGGTTCAGCCCTTCACTTGCCTCAGAGAGAAAATGGGCCCAGCACATCCACCACGACACCCACCAACCTCACCCAGCAGCGCCAGGAATAAGCAACCATCATTTCAAGGCTTAGGAGCCCACAAGTGGTCAGTGCGACAGAAAATGATGACAGAGACCTCTTCGATCATCAGAGATAATAAACTACCACTGTCTCGTTTATTCCCACTCAGAGCGACCCTGGGACAGAGTGGAAGTGGCCCCCAGGGCGGCCAAACCTGTGCTCCAAAGAGGAGCAGAATCCCACAACGTTCTCCTCTGGAGCGCTCAGCAGGCAGAGGCGTAGCCTTTTGTGTCAGCAGGACTGCTGTGCTAAGAATCATGGCTCCCATCTCACACGCCCCGGCTTCAATATCCAGTGAACACACCGTGTGCCCAGGCAGACCCGTCCGCCATTGTGGGTGTGTGATACTATGATGCCGCCGAACTGGTGTCAGGTATGATTTCAGACATAGACGGGGGATTAAGGCCTAGTGGTCAACTTCCCCAAACCAGCGAATGCTCACCCTGTTCAGCAGCAGAGGGCGAAGTCTCCTTCCCCCGTGCATGGGGCCACTGTGAGGCCGGGCTAAGAGAAGCCCTCTGCATGTTTCCTCTTATTTAATTGTATGCCATGCCACTGTCATCAAGTCAATTCCTGCTCACCATGATGTTATGCCACATTTCTGAAGCTGGCACAGACAGCCTCGTCTTTCTCCATTGAAGCAACTGGGGGATGGCTCTGCTGGCCTTGAGGTTAGCAGCCTAGTACTTATCCAGCAGGGCCCTTAAGGCCCCTTTTCAAAACTCACAGGAACCCTAGAAGTAGGCATTGCTCTTTCCTTTACAGATGAGCCCACGAAGGTCCAAAGGGGGTAAGGGATTATTAAACCATTTTCCTTCACTTTTGTATTTCATTCTCATATGTTGTCTGTGTCCCTCTGGGTGGCTTGCTTTGTACAATGGTACATTTCCTTCATACCCCTCAATGTGTGGTATCACCTCTCTTATGTTCCTCCCTGGACATGGAACCCCTTCAAGGCTAAGTCCCCGGTACAGGCTGTAGGGCTCAGTAGAGAGCTGGTGCTTTAAGAGTGATTGAGTGCCCTGTACCCATTAGCAGCTACTCCCTTGTCCATCCTCCTTTAAGCCCTCGGCAACCCCTAATCTAGTTTCTGTGGATTTGCCTGTTGTAGACATTTCATATAAAAGGCAATCGCTGCTCTTATAACTAGGAATGAGAACTGACTTGATGAGAGTGAGGGTTTGCCCCCTGGGCTTTACAGCACAGCCCTGTTGGAGGCAGGCAAAGCTAGATCTCACAGAGGATGGATTTCCATCTCCCCTCTGCCCGTCAGGAACAGGGCCTCCCTCCATAGGAACATGTGGCAGAGACTCAAATTCAAAAGCAAAATTCACTACCATCGAGTCGATTCTGACACAGAGGTAGGACAGTAGAATTGCCCCTGTGTAGTTCCAATGCTATACTTCTTTATGGGAGACAAGAGTTACGTCTCCCTTCCATGGAGTGGCAGGTACATTGATTTGAACTGCTGGCCTTGTAGTTAGTAGCCCAGCATGTTTCTCACTGGGGCACCAGGGCCCCTCTGGATTTGGCACCAGGCCGTTGCTATTTTTCTGACAGAAATGGTTGGGTGATAGTCATTGAAGAGTCAATTGTACTCAATTGGATGGCTCAAAGGGATCCTGGAATGTGTTTCAGTGACTCAGGCCTGGCCATCAGCACAGCAGAGAAGGAATCCTGATCATCTGAGTCCTGGCCTGGCAGAGGCAGGGACCTGGTGGTGGGGATTGGGGTGAGGGTGAGGGGTAGGAAAACATGTCTTGAATGAGTGTCTAAGCAGCAGCTGCCTTTAGTGACCAGCTTAATCATGACTGCAGTTTTGGAACCAAAGAGTAGGGCAAGTCTTTGCATGTGATGGGTCAGAAAGATACTTTTAATCCAAGGTGCCATACCACTTTACCTCGCCCCTGAACTCATTCCAGGCTTTCCTAAATCACTAGGAAATTATCACTTGAGATCTATGTCAACTCCATTAGCTACTTTCCAAATGACAAAGTCCTTTTTTTTTTAAAGGCCATTTGAAATACTTGAGAGGAGCCTTTCCAAAGAGAAGGTTTTATTGCAAAGTTACGTCTGAGCAGTGCCTGAGCATTTCAATAAATCTACATTACCCTAGGTATTTTGGCATCCTCTGGGAGAGGAAAGCCTATCAGTAGAAAGTAATGATTTTGGGTTTTTCAATTGCCCTAAGGATCTTGACAATGCTATTAAGACCCATGTGCTCCCTGTCGAGAAGTTTAGGAGTGAAATTATTAATACGCCCAGACTATATGTTGATTGTTGTGTGGGAGCAGAAAATACTCTCTCTTATTTGAGCTGCATTATCACTTTCCCAAGCAGAGAATTGCATCAAAAATTTAAGCCCCACTCATTCTAGCTCATCGCATAGCTTTGCAAGGTCTTATCGTGAACTGTATTGCGCAAAATTTAGATAGTTCCCTACCCGTGAAAGAAAATATGTTTTCAAAGACTGGCCTCTTTCTTTCTATTCCAGTTGACTCCCCACCACCACCCCACCACCCTGGTTTGGCAAAAAAAAAAAAAAAAAAATCAGTGGGATTTTCTCCTATTCTCATTCCTTTTGCAGCATTTTGTCTTGTGGATTCTTGCTTTCTCCCAATCTTTTCCTCCTTGATAGGATAGACTCACTGATGTCCCAGGCTCCGCCAGAGCAGAGGACTGGAAGGGAGATGGAAGGTGATCTCCATTTCAGATTGTACTTCTGAGGGGCAGAGTGGGGGCTCGTCAGTTCTGCATTTCTCATTCACACCCAGGATGATGAAGGCCCACCAGTTAAATGGCAAGGGTGGGATAAAGGTTCCAGGAGCATTTTCACTTCAAAGCTCAGCAGAATTATTTACTATCTGGGTGACCTTTTCCCCAAATCTCTCCTGGTACACACCTTATAGGGCACAGGAACAAAAGCGTCCCCGTACTATCTAAACAGAAGTCTGCTGAATGTCAGGCCTCGAGCTGCGTCTGATTTCAGGTCAAATGGTATCTGAGAAAATGAGACATAAATGGTGTATGACACCGTGGGCTGTGCATCGGGCTGCTAGCTGCCAGGTCAGCAGTTTGAAACTGCAAGCTGATCCTGGGGAGGAAGAGGAGGCTTTCTATTCCTATGGAGAGTGGCCGTCTCAGAAATCAGGGGGCCTCTTCGACCCAGTCCTATCAGGGTCTATAGTCATCAGAACTTGAGAAATGAGTATTACTGGGAATGCACTTAGTGTACCCTTAGCATCTTGCATGAGTGCGCACACACACACACACACACGCACAAACTGAGAGCTCCCAGAAAGAGCAGCTGTCACCCAGAACGATATGCTTCCAGGGTGTTAGAAAGAGCACCATGTGGATTCTATCCAAGATCATTTATTTTTTTTAATTTATTTATTTATTATTTATTTATTTTTGGGGTTCTTTGGGGGGGGCATCACTGCCCTCTGGTGGTGGGAGTAGGAGGCCCAGCCTTGCTGCTGGATTTGAACCTCCAACCCAGTGGGCCGCAGTCCCGCGCACAACTACTACGCCCCCGGGGCTCAGCCATTCATTGGCTTTTTGCCAAGTTGTCTTGAGTTGTCTTTGTCTGGCAGATCAAGCATCTCAGCCCTTTTCCAGAGCTCCTGGTCTCTCCCAACGTGGCCTGGATAATGAACAGGGGGCTTCTGTTGCGAACTGCTTTCAGAAAAGGTCCTCCCTGGAAGCAGGAGGCCTTCGAGCTCTGCGGGGCCCAATCTGGGGGGGACAGGGAGGTCAGTGACATGGGAATCACTGGAACCCACTATTCTTCACTGGATAACGAGTTCAGGTTCATGATGACATTTCTAGACCTTTCTCCATCCTTTTAAAAAAGCCTTTCAAAATTTTTTTTTCTAGGAGAATTTGGGTGTACGCTGTCCAGAGTTTTGAGCCACTTTACCTCTTTGTGCCTCTATTTCCTTATCTGTGGAGGTGGTTTGTAATAGGTCCCTCTTTGCCTAAAAAGTTAAATGAGACCATACATTTAAACTGTTTAGAAAATGCCCTGCAAATAGGATGTATTGAGTAAATGGCAGTATTTATTTATTTTTGTCTGGGTGATTCTTTCCTGAGGCAGTGGTGGGGATAATGGGTACAGACTTGGTTAGTCAGAATTTATTATTTTATTACTGGAAGCATGTTTCTGATGCCAGTGGTTTGGCCGGTGATTCGCACCATTCAGAATGCTGTTGCTTTTGCTGTTGTAGTTAGGTGCCCTGGAGTCGGCTCTGACCCATAGCAACCCTTGAACAACAAGACAAAACCCTCACCAGATCTGCACCATCTTCATCCTCTCCACCGTTATGCATGAGCTTATTGCTGCAACCTCCATGTCGATTTGACCAAGGGTCTGTCTCTCTTCATGGTTCCCTCTAATTTACCAGGGACTGACTCCTTCGGAGAACATGTGATGGGACAGGAGAGGGAGTCTAGCTGTTCTCACAATTAAGGAGCATTTGTGCTGCCCTTCTTCCAAGAGAGATGGTTGTTCCCTTTCCAAGTCAAACTGCCACCCCCGAGTGGATTCCGACTCACCATGTCCCAATAGGACGACTAGAACTGCTCAGAGAGTGCACATCTCTGCAGCCGACGGATGGAAGAAAGGTAAGTTTAAACAGACAGATGTGGGATGAATACCCCAAAGCCTAATGCACAGCGCCACCATCCTTCAGTTGTTCTTCTTGCAGTTCGTGCTAAGTCTTGCTGCCTGGTCCAGCACCTCAGTCCGGGCACCCCTGCTGTTTTTGGTCATCCTGATGCATGGTCCAGCTCTCACTCTCAGGAGGAGACGGGCTGAGAGAATATCGAAATCATCTGTGCTCACAATCTCCCCCTCTTGCACTTTGTATACAATGAAGTAATGCATTGGTGGACCAACAGCAGTGCTTGAAAACAGTTTGTCTTTGTTTTACATCGAAGGGTTAGCAAGTGATGTCATGAAACCAAACATGTATATATTATTGAATGGAAAACTAGTTGGCTCTGTAAACTTTCATTCAAGCTGCGATTTAAAAAAATGTTTAATATTTTTATTCCCTTTGGAAATCAGCACAAGGTCTTAGGATCCTGGAGCTCTGTTTCAGATCAGTCCTGACTTAGAATAAGAAGACAGTGGTGCAATCACGACTCCTGGACCGGCAGGTTCATCCAGGGCCTGTGCAGGGTGTTCTGGGCTTGCAATCCACCCTTGCACAGTGCACAGAGGGCCTGTGCCTCTCCTCGCATTTAAATGGTTTAAGTCATGAATTAGCAATTTGTTTTTCAGGGCTGCTTGGGTTACTGCAACTTCCGCGTATTTATCATCTCAAATGGGATCATTCTTAATCCCATAATGTAGAGAGTGAGGCATCGCACTCGTGAAATAATCAGGTTTGGCCAAGAAAATAATTTCCATTTCTAACCCTGCCTATCTGACACTTTAATAGTGTGGTCTGGGAAGCCTTCTCTGATAAGATGATATTTGATCAGAGACCTGAAGGAAATAGGGAGAGAGCCATTTCAATGTCTGGGGGAATGGCATTTCAGAGAGAGAGAGAGAAGTGAGAACAAAGACATTTTAAATCTGGGACATGAATCGGCAGAAGATCAGAACAGGTTTGCTACTTCCACCCGGCTTGATTCTCAAAGAAAACATGTGAAGTGGATACAAAAGACCCTGAGGTGGATCATCACTGGCCTTCGCCTGATCTAGGCCAACTGGACCAAGTTGACCTCGACCTCAAGGCCTTTGCACTTGCTGAACAGAGGTCAGGGGATACAGATCATTGTGTGGCTCTCCCCCACCCCACAGTCTGCAGGTCTTAGTCTACATGTCACCTTTTAAAGGAGATCTAGCCAATCACAACAATCATATCCCTCTGATTTCTACTTTGCCCCTCCCCTCTCAAACACAGTTCTATCCTTGATGCATTGTTCCTTGTCTGTTTTTCGTCACTGGGATGTAGGCACCTTCAAGGGACATCATGTCGGCCTCTGCTGACCCCACCGCACCTGTCTCACTTTGCAGACACATGACTGGCTGCTGAGACGGCCACTTAATACACATCTAACAAAGGAGCTGAAAGCCTATTCCAGAACCCGGCATTACTGAACATCTCTCAAAGGGGCTGTTGCATGTGTCATTTGAGACAAATCTCAAAAGCTTGGACTTGATGTAAGTTCAAGGGGAGAAGAAGAAATTGTAGACTTGTTTGCCAAAACACAGCTCTGGCTCACGCAAACCACAGCAATTTTTTCTCTCCCTACGCAACCCAAACACGACAACAAACGCCGTACAGCAGAAATCCCCATGGAACTACTGATGGCAGAGGTCTCTGACACACCCCAAGTGGGAATAGACACATTTCACTTCCAAACTCTGACTAACAGCGTCTCCTGTGGCTCTTTCTGCCACCTGGAAATGCTCTCTTTCCATCATGCATCTGCTGTATTCAAAAACCTTTGCCAAAGGCCGCTGCCTCACCGGTGCAGGGTGAGTCCTGATTCATCTGTGTAGTTAGTGATACAAAAAGCAAGTGACTGATGTCACAAAGAGCAAAGACTAAACCTTTGCGGCGGGCTTGCAAATCACAAACAACATTGATGGTCTTCCACCTCCTGAAGAAGGCCTTTTTGGATTGGAGCAGGTGACACCCGATGACTTCCTTGGTGCATGTGCTGGCTGTTGCTGATGCGCTGATCTAAATCCAACCCTGGAGTGAATGCTGACATGTTCTATTTCAAGCTGCACCTGGACATATGTAGCCCAACATGTCTTTATAAGCCTCTCTGACTTCTGTGGCTGGGTTGTACTCCCTCATGAGTTGATTCCGACTGACAGTGACCAAATTGAGAGAATGGAACTACCCCCTGCGGCCCCCGTGGCTGCAATGTTGACAGGAGCAGATCGCTAGATCGTTTCCCTGCAGAGGTGCTGAGTGATCTTTCTGAGCACTACCAAGACACTTAATCTCTGATTTTATATGGCACAGCATGGGAAATGGTCTATAACAATATTCCATTCAGTGGATTTCTACTTGCACAGAGCCTAACAAAGTCACTTTCAAGTAGCTGCCCACTAAAGCCTTCTACATTCTCCACTAGAAATACAAGGGTGAAGGCACATTTGTCCACCAGACCCCCCTTACCAGGTACGGTTCTGATGCAAACACTGATGTACAGGGTAAGCCCACCCGGGCAAGGGATTTTCAATCATTTTCTTGTGCTTTTCTTCATCCATGTCTTCATTTGGC
>PVJH01020632.1:0-40289 GCA_004026705.1 Nesogale talazaci | reverse complement strand
TTGGTGGGTAGGAAGTGCTGCCCCTGCAGTTAGCAGTCCAATAGGCAGCCCACGGAGCCACCAAGACCCCCTTAGCCCTTCTAGTGAGAGGGAAAGGGTATCTCTCCGTGGTTGTGTGTTAGACCGGGTTGACTAGAGACACAAATCCAGAGACACTTATATATGTAGAAGAAAGAACTTTATATCAAAGAGTAGTTGTATATTGAGAAAACACCCAGCCCAGTTCAGTCCTTAAGTTTGATACTAGCACATCGATCCAATGCAAGTCTGTAAATTCCTCTTCAGACGCACGCAGAACATGCACTGATGCAAAAGGCAGGAGGAGCACAGCCCAGTGCGTGCAAAGTCTTGGTGATGAGTGGCAGTGCAAGCATCTCCAGGGCTCTCACAGGTCTCAGTGTGGCTCCATGAGGCTTGGCAACAGGAAGGTGAGGCAGACAGAGTGTGTGGCCCATCTCTTCCGATGGCAGGATCAAGAGAGAAGTTCCCAGAATCCTCATGAGAAGGCCATGCCCACAGGAAGGCATCATTAGGTTATGACCTGACTGACAGGCTAGACTCCACCCCTACACTTCTTCATCAATTGATATGGAATCATGTAACTACCACAGGTTGTTTTTGTTGTTGTTTTTATTTTTTTTGTTTTATTTATTTATTTATTTATTTATTTATTTATTTATTTATTGAGCATCACTGCTCTCAGGTGGTGGGAGTAGGAGGCCCAACCTTTGCTCCGTGGAGCTGGAATCAAACCTCCATCCCAGTGGGCCGCAGTCCCGCGCACAACCACTACGCCACTGGGGCTCAGCCCTGTTGTTTTTAACAGCTTCATTGGGACATAACATATACTTCAATAATTCAATCACATCAAGAGGAGTTGTACATTTATTACTACAATCGATTTTAGAACAGTTTCTTGTTTCTTGTACTTGTTTTTTGTGTGTGCGTGTGTGTGTGTTTGGGTTTTTTTGAGCATCACTACCCTCAAGTGGTGGGAGTAGGAGGCCCAGCCTTTACTCCGTGGAGCTGGAATTGAACCTCCATCCCAGGGGGCCGCAGTCCCGCGCACAAGTTTCTAGTACTTGTTAACTGTCCGTTTCCCCACAACCTCCCCTGAAACCACTAATCTAATTACTTTCTTCATAGATTCACCCATTCGGGATTTCATATACCAAAAAATGTACAAAACAGCTAACAATAAAAAAATAAAACATTTAAAAGCAATTTTAAAAGTAGAACTTATTAAAAACGACAATAAACTTAAAGTGCATCAAGAGGGATATCAAATTATCATTAAATTTCTACCTAATTTCATCTGCAATAACCCACTTTCCAATAAACTCTGCATTATGACAAGGCTGTTCACATCCCTGGTCTATGGTCAGAGGGATTCACCAGAGGCTTCATCCACATGCACTTTCTCTCTTTTTTTTTTTTTAACTGAAACAACTTTTAAATGGGTAAAAAGGGAGGTCAAATAGGATATTACTTTTGTGTGTGTGTGTGTGTGTGTGTGTGTGTGTGTGTGTGTGTGGTATCACTGCTCTGGTAGGAGTAGGAAGCCCAGCCTTGCTTCTGAAGAGCTGCTGCTGGATTTGAACCATCAACCCTGTGAGTTGCAGTCCCGCACACAACCATGACGCCACCAGGGCTCATCCCAGGATATTGCATTTTAACCTAATTATATCTACTATAATTATCTCTGCAATGCTCTCTATCTGATAAGAATGTTATTGACTATAGTCAGAGGGGATTCGCCAGAGGTTTAATCTGTGTGTTTTGAACTTCTCCTTTCGTCCATAGCCTTCTTCTGCAAACCAGGTGTTCACAATTTAAGCTCTAATTCCATTCCTCGGATTGCTCAATGTGATTCTGATTTGCATCTCTCTGATAGCTAATGATGTGAGCACCTTTTCACGTGTTTGATAGCTATTTTAATATCCACTCTGGTGAAAGTTCAAGCCCTTTATCCACTGAATGATTAGGCTGGTTATCTAAATGCTGTTGCCAAAAAAATTCTATTTATTTTTTGGTTATTATATTCTCATCAGATATATGATTTCTGAAGGTATTCTGTCAATCAGTCACTTGTCTTTTTCACTTTGTGTGTGTGTGTGTGTGTGTGTGTGTGTGTGTGTATGACATCACTGCCCTGGTGGGAGTAGGAAGCCCAGCTTTGCCCCTGGAAAGCTGCTGCTGTTTTCACTATTTTTGTAAAGTCTGTTAATAAACAAATATCTGAGTTTTATGAAGTTCCATTTAGTTTTCTTAATATCTGTGCTTTTGTTAGATGATCTATTGTCAAAAGCTGGTAGTGTTGCCCTGACGTTTCTTCTAAGCACTTTATGAGCTGAGTTTCCATTTTGAATTTGCTTTGTGTATGGTGTGAGGTATGGATACTGTTATATTTTTCTGCATGTAGAAATCCTATTTTCCCAGTACCATTTATTGACATTTCTTTTTTTTTTTTCTTTCTCCATTGAACAGATCTATTACCCTTGTTAAAAAAAAAATCAGTTGGGAAAAAAAAAGTGGGGGGGCTGAGTCTCGGTGGTTAAGTGTGAGACTGCGGCCCACAGTCTTGGTGGTTCAAATCCAGCGGCGGCTCTCAGAAGCAGCACTGGGTAGTGCCCATGACCATCAGAGGCAGTGATGTCCACAAAAACAAAGCAAACAAACAAACAAAAACAAATCACTTGGGACTTGTGCGCGGGACTGCGGCCCACTGGGTTGGAGGTTCAAATCCAGCACCAAGGCAGGGTCTTCTACTCCCATCCCCAGAGGGCAGTGATGCCCACCCCCCCAAAAAACACGTCAGTTGACAATAGAAGTGTGGGCTTATTTCTGGACTCCAAATTCTATCCCACTGTCTGTGTATCTGTTTCTGGTTACTGTAGCTGTGTAGTATGTCTTACAGTTACAAAGTGTGAATTCTGCTTTGTTCTTCTCTTTTAACATCGCTTTAGGTATTTGGGGCCTCTTGCTCTTTCATATAAAGTTGAAGACTCTTTCCCCCATTTCTGTGAGGAAGGTTGCTGGAATTGTTATCAGTGTCGTATTGACTTTGCAGAGCTTTTGAGACCTGGTGGGTTACACGTCAGGCTGCCAGCTACAAGGTTAGGAGTCCAACTTCACCAAGAGCTCCACTAGAAGAAGTCAAGGCCGCCTCCTTTCATAAGGACTTTCAATGTCCTAAGTAGCTATTCTACTCGGTCCTCTATGGTAAGCACGAGTCAAAATGGACTCAATTCAAGTGAGTTTGCTCTGATTGGTCTTGATATGTAACAATGTTAAATCTTTCAATCCGTGAGCATGGAATGGAACACCTTTCCATTGATTTAAGTCTTTCATCTCTTTCAGCAATTTTTATAGTCTTCATTGTATAAGTCTGATAAAACACTGGGTAAACATAACCCTATGTATTTTATTCTCTTGGATGTTATTGTAAATGAAATTGCTTTCTTAATTTCCTTTTCATGGGCTGAGCCCCGGTGGCGTCATGGTTGTGCGTGGGACTGCGGCCTCCTGGGTTGGAGGTTCAAATCCAGCAGCAAGGCTGGGCCTCCTACTAACACCACCGGAGGGCAGTGATGCCCCCCCACACACAAAAAAGAAAAAACAAACAAACAAAAATTTCCTTTTCATTCTTATTGCTAGTGTATAGGAAACCAAGTGATTCTTATTTGTTGGCTTTGTTTTTGTTTTTGTTTTTTTTTTTTAGGCATCACTGCCCTCAGGTGGTGGGAGTAAGAGGCCCAGTCTTTGCTCCTGGGAGCTGGAATTGAACCTCCAACCCAGTGGGCCGCAGTCCCGTGCACAACCACTACGCCACCGGGGCTCAGCCCTGTTTGTTGGCTTTGTACCCTACAAATTTACTCAATTCTTTGATCAGGTTTAGACATTTTCTTGTGGACTCTTCGGTAGTCTCTATATAGAAGATCATATTATCTACAAATAGACTTAATTTTATTTCTGTTGCAATCTGAATACCTTTTATTAATTTCTCTTATATTATTGTTTTGATTAAGACTTCTAAAAATTTTGAATAGAAGTGGCGAGAGTAGACACTTTTGTTTTGTTCCTGACTTCAAGGGAAAATCACCCAATCTTTCTTTTTTTTTTTTTGGGGGGGGGGGGCATCACTGCTCTCCGGCGGTGGGAGTAGGAGGCCCAGCCCCACTGCTAGAATTGAACCTCCGTCCCAGTGGGCCGCAGTCCCGCGCACAACCACTACACCACCGGGGCTCAGCCCACTATTGGCTTTTCTTGAGAATGTCCCTTCTGTTGTCAGGGAGAAAGGGGGTTGGATTTTATTGCATGCTTGTTCTGCATCCATAGTTAATTATATGGCTCTTGTTCTCTTGATGGCTGATACAGTGTAATTACATTGGTTGACAGTCTAATGTTGGATCATCCTGCATTCCTAAACTACCTGCCACCTGGTCATAGGTCTCTTTTAATACACTATTGGACTCTGTTCACTAGTATTTTGTGGGGGATTTTTGTACTTATATTTCAAAGAGATGTTGGCCTGTAGTTTTATTTTCTTGTGATATTTGATGGCTTGGACTGTGTTCCCTCAAAAATCTGTGTCAACTTGGCTAGGCCATGATTTTCAGTAGTTTGGTAGTAGGTCGTGATGTAATCGTTCCTGGGATGTGATCTGATGTGATCAGTCTGTCAGTTGTAAAGGGATTGGGATTTGGCACACCCACCTAATTCAGGTCACAGTGCAGATCAAATGTAAGGGGAGTGTGCCTCGCCTGTGTCACCTTTTATCTTACAAAAGAGAAAAAGAGAAAGAATTGAGCAGAGAAGGAAGGACCTGTTGCCATCAAGAAAGAAGATCTAGGAAGAGAGGACATCATTTAGACATCGGGTATCTATGTTAAGAACATTCTAGACCCAAGAGATTGACACAACACATGGAGATTCAAGACACAGAGATCCCCTAAGGCCTCCAGACCTGCAGTTGCTGAAAAGAGAAAGTATCTTCTCCTAGAACCAACCCATATAGTCTTCCCCTGGTGCTGGTGCCTGGAATTTGGTCTTCTAGCCTCTCAACCTATGAACGTTAGTTAAAGCTATTCCCTTGTGGTATATCTGAAATAGTAGCACAAAATAGCTAAGACTTGGGGGTCTTCGGATGGTTTGCATGCCAGGGTTATGTTTTCTTCATAAAGTAAATTAGGGTACATTCGGCCCTTTTCTCTCTTGGAAGGGTTTAAACAATATTGGTGTCTGTTCCTCTCTAAATGTTCCTCAGTAAAGCATCTGAGCCTGGATTTTTTTTTTCTGAGCCTGGATTTTTTTCATTGTTTTTATTGGGAGGATGTTGGTCACTGATGGATCTTTTTTTTTTTTTTTTTTTAAGGCATCACTGCCCTGGTGGTGAGAGTAGGAACTGATGGATCTTTTCACTTGTTCGTCGAGATATTTTGCTTTTTCTTGAGTCAGTTTAGGCAGGTCATGTGCTCGTCTTAAGAGATGTTATTTTTCAGAGCAGTCTTAGATTCATAGGAACATCAGCAAGATGATACAGACAGTAACCAAATTGCCCCAACTCTCCATTGCCCTGTGATGCACATCTCAGCATGTGGTGTTTTTGTGACAATAAAGGAACACATACGGGAAAATTAGTAGAACCAAAATACAGACTTAGCTGGGGTTCCTTAGTTTGTAAAGGATGTCCTTTTTCTGGCCCCAGGTCCTAACCAGGATCTTTCTTACATTGAGTCACCATGGCTCCTGAGGCTCCTCTTGGGTGTGAGTTTTACAGGCTTTCCTTGCGCGTGAAGATCTTGACAATTTTTAGGTATTTTCTAGAATGCTCCTCAATTGGGATTTATCCTTTGGGGTTTTTTCCTTCGTCATTAGACTGGGGTCATGTTTGGAGGGAGGAAGTTCCTCTGGGGAGCCTGCCATTTTCATCACATTCTATCAAGCGTGAGCGTTACCAACACACTTTATAACTGTGGTCGTTCAACGGGAATACTTGGCTGAGAGTGTTTGTCAGGCATCTCCACTGCACTGTTCTCCCTGCTTCCCCGCCTTCCATCCTGCATTCTTTGGGAGGAAGTCACAAAGCACAGCCCACGCTGTGCACTGGAGCGTTGGGGTCCCCTCCTGAGCAGCCATATATTCTTCTAAAGTTTCCCAACAACCCCCATGGGTGGCCAAGGCTTAAACCCCTCCAATAGACCAGTAAGTGCTTCTTAGGTACACTGATTGCTGCTGATACTAGGAGCAAGGCATCTGGGGAAATTGGCTGCAGAGCCTTCTACCACTCAGAAATGAAATCACACCAACATCCTTCAGCAAAGCATTCCTGCTCCACTTGAGCTCACCAGCGCCTCTGCCCCTCCTGGCCCGCTTTGAAGAACAGGCACATTTCAAAGATAATATAATGAAATCCAGCCACTTCTGCCCAGAAATGTCTCCTGGCAGGGTCCAGCTGATGTGTGGAATGTAGCAGAGAGGCGAGAAAGAGCTAGGCTGGGCCTTGGGTGTTCCTTTCCCAGCCTTGGGCATTGGGTCAAAATCAGGTGGTGGCCAGAAGCCAGAGGAGGAGGAGAGGAGGAAAGCTCCCCCAGGGCCGCATTGCCAGGGAAATAAGCCAAACTTTCATTCCAGATACCTGAGTCCAGGGCAGTGGCCGAGCCCTGCCTCAGTCTTCCCTCCCCGCCAGGCATGACGGTGGACAGAACCCAAAGAACCTGGGTAAAATGAGATGAAATGAGCAATGGTTGCTTCTTGAAAATTGCTAGCATCTCTGTGGCAGACAACCCAAAGTGAAGATTGTTTGTCACCAGGAAAGGAGGCTCCACGCGAGTACAAGGGTGGGGACCCTATTGGGAGGAGTCTGCATGGTATAGGCAGTTAGCTGCTTGGCAGCTAACCCAAGGTTAGCCTTTCAAGTCCACCCAGAAGCAGCTCAGAAGAAAATCTTACAGCCATCAAGTCGAATCCCATTCATAAGGACTCTGTAGAGCAGAGTGGAACAGTTCTGTGGGTTTGCGAGGTTATAAATCTTTGCAGGAGCAGAAAGCCTCATCTTACTACATTGGAGTGATTGGTGGATTTGAACTATTAACCTTTAGGCTCAACCCACTCTATACTATGTGCTTCCCCCCCCCCCCCCCACTTGCATTCTTTCCTCCACATTATGCATTCAAGCTTCCCTGGAAAGAACAAATGGTCAGGTGCTCAGCTGAGCACTGAAAGGTGGGAGTTTCAATTCCACCATGGGCACGTTGGAACTGGACCTCTACTTCTTAAAAATCAGCCATTGACCCTAGGAAGTGCAGTTTTGCAGGGTGGGGGGGGGCACTCAACATGTCAAAGCCATCTCCATGTCAACTAGTTAACTGACTGGAAGCAACCTTACCAGGCAGAGTAGAACTGCTCCCTGGGGTTTCTAAGGCCACCCACCTTCACAGGGGCAGACAGCACCCCTCTCCATTTCCTCCTACAAGTGGAAGCAGAGTGAAAAGGCCACAATTCTTGTCTCTCGTCCAGAGGCACGCTGAACTCCCCACCCATGAGAACGGCTGCACCAGCTGCTCACCCACGCCGCAAGGAGACTGTGCTCTGTACTTCAGGGAGTAAGAGTGCTCCCTCACCTCTCTCCCACACACATCAAAAATCAGCTCCCCTGCCAGAAACGGCAGGGGCCCTGGGGAGAGGGAGAGCATTGGTGTCACCTGCTCTGCATTTCACAACAGCCTGGGGGGAGGGGGAGGGCTTGGCTGCAGCCTCATGGGAGATCCCAGCTAGAACAGTTGCAGAATCGCCTGCTGAGCCTGGCGACCCCTGACCCGTGGGACACAAGGGCATGGGCCTTGTTGTAAGCTACCGAGTTTGGGGTGCTTTGCTGCATGGTAATAGATGGCTTAGGTAACTCCCTGCTACCCCACCCAAGAGACAGGCTCCCTGCATTCAAGGTCTTCCTCCTCCTCCTCCACTTCTTTTTTCAGGATGCCTTGACCGTAGTCATAGAGGTTAGGATTGACAACAAATATTGGGGGCCTAGGGGAAGATAATTCGATTCCAGACAGATAGATGTAATCCAACCTGGCCGATAGGAACATGTGGGATTGTAAGGTCGAAATTTGATGGAAGAACAAAGAGATAAATGACTCGGCAAGCCCCACCCTTCTCTCTTTTGGTCTCTGGTGATTGCACCAGCCAGGTTCAGCTGCTTTAGCTAGTTCTCTGCCTCAACTTGTGAGCTATACTTCAACCTGTGGATTGTGTTGCTAGAGTTTGAGGCTCCTTTGAGACCTGCTTCACCATGCTGCTGGTGTATACACTGCTTCAGCTTGAGACTGTCTGATTCTATCTTCTTGCATTGCATGAGTTTCATAGCCCGTCCAGGTCTGCTTTGCCAAGCTCCTGAGCTACTGACTGTTGGTGACCTGCCCTGCTGTTTGCTGCCTGTGGCCAGACTGCCTGCATTGCTCTATGGAAGACTCAGCTGTCTGCTTCCTTGACCTTGAACCCTTGGACCTTAATCCAAGTATATGAACTGTTCCACAGAAGTGAGATGAACTGAGCCCTTCGTACTGCAGTGTGGACTAATCAGCAGTTAGATTCCTTCATGCTGTATATATATTGGATCAAAAGCAGGTGGTGGCCAGATTATATATATATATATATATTCACAAGTGTCCTGGATTTGTTTCTCTGCATAGCCCTATCTAACACACCAACTAATTGTGACTAGTGGCATACCCATGGACCACAGAACAAAGGCCACCTGGTCCTGTGGCATCTTCAAGTCCACCATGATGGCTCTGTGCCTAGCCACCCCACTGGTGGTCCCTTATGGCACTGAGCTGTACTTCATTGAACTTGATGTTCTCCTCCAGGGATCCATGCCTCCTGAGGACATGTCTACAGCAAATAAGTCAGAAAGCATTCTATAAGATTTTTATTGGCTGATTTTTGGGGGGACATGTATAGCCAGGCCTTTCTTCCTAGTGTCTTAGCCAGGACGGGCCATTGGCAGGTGTGTGCCGTGGATGAGCCTGTCAGCATTTCCAGATCAGAGACCTGGCATCCAGCAGCACAGCAGCGTGTAAACCACTGCAGGACAAACTGACAGACGGGCTGTGGAATCTGCATGAGTTTTAAACAGATCAACTGAAAAAAGAGGGAGGAAAAAAAAAATCCAAGTGAAAAACCATCAATTTAGAAGGAAAACAAAATGAACTGCCTTTAGTCAGGTGTAAGGGATTCATTTTCGTTTCTATGGGCTCCTCCCCCTCCCCTTCTGCTGCCCCTATCAAGGCTCCTCAACTGTTTCCTGTGGGTGCCACGAGGTTCTGCAGCCGGAGCTATTCCTGTTTCTCCTCATGGCCTTGGCCCTGGTGATGCGACTTCACTCACGGGCTAGCTCTCTAGGTCCCTTCTAGGTGACTCAGAAGCACCACTGTCTGTTCTTGCTGTTTCTTGTTTTCCTCCCTGAAACTGGAGACTCATTCCTCAGCCGGCCCTGAGCCCTGCTTCCTACAGCCACCAACTTCTCACCCCTGCTTCACAGCCCCTGGCCAGCCCTCTCCTCACAGGCTCAGTCTCCAACCTCTTCCCCTTCTCTAGTCAACAGGAGGCCTCTTCCAGGGAAGCGATAGTGGTTAGGGGTCTGAGACTCAGTTCTGACTCTTAGGACCCTACAGACAACAGAGAATGAAACCTGCCTGGCCCTCTGCCATCCTCAGAATCGTTATTGTCTGTCAGTCCATTGTGGCAACCACGGCGTGCATCCAGCCCAGAGGGTCTCCTCCTTCCCCTCCTCCCTTTTCTTCTCCTCCCCTCTTTCTGCCCTCCCTGTTCCCCCCTCCTCCTCTTCTCCTTCTTGCTAACCCTTCATGTTTCCCAAGCATGTTGTCATTCTCTGATCCTCAAGCATGACTGGTCCCTCCTGATGACATGTCCAAAGTATGCGAGATGAAGTCCTGCCATTCTAGCTTTTAAGGAGGATTCTGGCTGTACTTCTTCCAAGATGGTTGCCACATTCTTGTGACAGTCTGACACCAAAGAAACCACATGCACTACCATTGAGCCGATTCCAATACATGGTGGCCAAGAGGAGAGAGTGGAACTGCCCCAGTGGGGTCCTAAGACTCTACATCTGTATGGGGAAAGACCAGCTCATCCTCTCTCTCGGGGCAACTGGTAGGCCCGAACTGCTAACTCTGCAGCTAGGAGCACACTGCATCGCCCACTACACTACCAGGGCTTCTCATTTGTGGTCACATAAACAAAAACTCTCAAATCTCCTGCTGTCAGACTGATTCTGGCTCTCAGACGCGCTGTATGTTTTGGGAACTGACATTCTTCATAGATGTGGACAGCCCCAACTTTCTGAACCCCCAACCTTGTAGTTGGCAGTTCCCCGCCTACCTGACCACGCTCCAGGGCTCCTCCATGTCTGCACTCAGTAGGAAACAGGTGAGGGGCCCTGATAGGGGCAGCAGAAGGAGAGAAGGAGTGGTCCATAGAAATGAAAGTGAATACCTTACACCTGACTGAAAGGATAGTTAACTCTCGTGCCAAACTCTGACATTCAAAGTGAAATCAAACCCACAGAAGACAACTGGAGGGTCCGGCCCCTTCGTCTGCCCCTGCCACCCCACTCCTACCCCCTGTGCAGGCCGTTTAGCGGAAAAGGCCAAACATGCTTAATATCTGAGTCTCTGATAGAGTATGCTCAAATGTGTCATTGCCCCGGGTTCCTGACAAATCTTGTTTTCTATCACCCCTCACACCAGCCAGGTGATTGTGAAGCAAACCCCAGACCTCACAGTGTTTCGTCTGCACTATCTCAAGGAAGAGGGGCTCCCCTTTGCCACCCCACAGCAGAGCTCATAGATCTGGGGAACTGGGGCTCTCAGCAGGGCCCTGCCCAGGAATGCCTCCTTGCAGATGAGGCCAGCTGTGGAATGTGGCAGAGGGAGCGTGCCTGCAGCCTGCAGGCTAGTTCATCCCATTCTGGACACTCGTGGGACAGGGCAGTGGCTGGGAGCCACAGCAGAGAGCCAGTGACAAACAAAGTTTGGGGACAATGACAAAACCTAGGGGACTTGCATCTCTTCTCCCACCCCCATCCCCAACCAGATCACATTCCTCCATCAGAGTCTCCTCTCTGTCTAGCAGCCCTGGGCTGCCCCCACACACACACACCCCTACTCCACCCCCCAAAGGTTTGGAATGTGTCTGTTCTCTCGTGGTCACCCATCGAGTTGATTGTGACTCATGAGTTTCGGAGAACAGCAGGCCTCTGATTTCTCTCGCAGAGCAGCTGCCCTTGTGGTTAGCCGCCAGCCGGGGCTCATGGAGGGGACTCCGGCTGCAGCAGCGGCCACTACCCCTACCCCGGGCCTCCGCCCTCCTGAGCTGGCTCAGTGCAGGGCTGGGCTCTTTCTCATTCCTGTCAGTCTGAAACGAGGCCTTGACTGAGAACTCTGCACACCATTAAACCCTATTGCCCTTCTGTAGCAAGCATCCTGATGCTGGAGACGACCGCCCTGGGAAATCCACAGGACAGACCTCCTGTATTCCATAGGGTGGCTGGGGGTTGGAATTGCCTCTATGGCAGTGAGTGGGGGCTTCTTTTCCCCCCTCTGAAATGAATTCAGTTTACCAAGCGCAGAAAAACAAAATGCAAGTCACAAGTGCCGGAGACCCCTTTGCACCTTTCAGGGTGTGTGCATCAGGGCCGCTCGGCTCTGCGTTTTAGTCGGACACATCCCCCTCGTAGGGACTGTCCTGTCCCTGGTCCCGTGCTCTGCAGTGTCTCCAGCCCCGTGTCCACTTCTCCCTCCCCGCCCCTTTCTCATGGTGACAGCGGAAAGTGTCTCCCGGTTGAAAACCACACCAAGCCACATCTGTATTTCCCCGAGGTTATTACGCCGGAGTCCCTGGGACCGGCCCACTGAGCAATTTCGAGCTTGCTTGTGTTTTCCAACACAGCAGTGCCTCCGAAGAAAGGCCTGGAGATCTGCTGTGGAAAACTCAGCCCCTGGGCTCTGATGTCCTCTGAGACACAGGAGGTCTCCGTGAGGCCGAACCGGCTCCTCCTTATCCGTATCCGGATCCGGGATCTGCAATCCCTCTGGAACAGACACGCCACTTCCGGTGCTTGATAAGGTAGGCACCGGGGAGCTTGCTCACGCTCTCTGGTCTCTTATAAGCATTTGGGGAAAACTGGCTAGCAGTTTTGCAATCATAATTTCTCTGAAGACTCCAAATAAGTGTATCACACTTAACCCCACAGCAGTTCGATAAAATAAAACGAACCCATTAAATAAAGTGACCAGATTTTAAGTGGGACACCATTGATGGGGGGTGGAGGTGGGGGAGCTCTTGATTAAAAATTTGGTCTATACGGAGCAACAAAAATTTTCATAGAACGCAAAAACAGTATTGTAATATATTTCTTTTTATTTTAAAACGCCGCGGGACGTTGTTAAATTGTTAAAAAGCAGGGTGTCTGGTCACCGGGATGTTATTAAATTGTTAAAAAGCAGGGTGTCTGGTCACCTTACCATCAAAGCAAATTAATCATGGTATAGCAAGTGACTGGGTTCTGGGCAAAGTATTTTTCCTGCCCTTTTTTAATTAAAAAAAATTTTTTTTCCAATTAAAGTTCAAGTGAGCAAGTAAGGGTCTTCTCTCAGAGACCAGAGGTGACGATTCCCAGGAACTCACCCTGGGAGCTCAGGTGGGGGAGACAGACCCGGAGAGGGGTTCACTTGCTCTCCTCAAAAGGTTTTCCATTGTTCTCTTGCTGTTTGGCTGCAGGGAAATGGGGAGTGTTCGGCGAAGCGCGTGGGTGCTCACCAGAAGATCTGCAGGTCCAACCCCTGTGAGGAAAGACCTGGTGCTCTGAGATGGTCAAGATGACAGCCCAGGAGCTTTGCAGGCTGGATTCCTTGAGGCAGAATCGACTCCATGACAACATGACAACAAGGAAAGAGGCAGCCTGCTCATTAGGCTATGCATGTTGGTGCAAAAAAAAGCACCGGAACTGTGAAGCCATTTCCATCCGATTGAAACTCTCCCTGTGCCTGGAGCGAGCAGTCCTCCCACCTCCACCGACAACTTCAGTTGCTGGTGACTTGACCGGACTCCACAGCTGGGACGTGGAAGTGCCTTCCCTCTAGGGGTGAGGGAGCCAGGGGCCCAGAGCGGAGCTGATCCTGAGCATCCAGTTCCCTGCAGCTGGCTTGGACAGAGGCTCCCTGCTCAGCCCTGCTGGGCTCCACACACATTCTCAAACTATCCCAGCTACCCTGGGCCCCAGTCAGAACAAAGCCCCCAAGACCACAAAGAGAAGCCTCTCACGTGACAGCAAGAAAAGAAAACCTGACCTGAGGACCTTGGCAGAATAAAAGCGGCCACCCTTGTTTCCAGAGGAAATTGGAGTGAAAGGGAGGCTCAGGGCAGGAGGCCCCAGGCCTGCTGAGGGCTGAGACCTCCGTCCCCAGCTAACTTGCAAAGGTTTCTTTATAAATGAATTGTCCCTTCAGAAATCAGAGGCCCAGGAGGTAAAGGACTGAGAACCGGCCAGTCTGACGAAGAGATGGGCAGGGAGCCAGTGGAGGCCTCTCCAGGAAGGATGGGAGAGACAGACCCACTGGGCAGCTTTCAGGACGATTGGAGAGAAAAAAGATGAACTGCCAACCCTCGGATTCCTCCTGAGGCAGGCCCCAGGTGTCACCGTGGGAGGGTCCTCACCTGCAATCCTCATAGAAGGGGGCCCAGCTGGCAGGAACAGTTTGTCATCAGCTGTTTACCTAGGGATGGGTGGTTCAAACCCACCCAGAATCCCTACAAAAGAAAGATCCAGTGAACTACTTCCCCCAGGTGGACATGCTCAGAACCCCGACAGAGGATGGCAGTGTGACTCAGAAACACAGGACACTGTCCTGGGTCAAAATCCACTCTCCACCAGCAAGCTTTCAGGAAGCAGATTGCCATGACATCACTGGTTGAGTCCGAACCACTAACCTTAAGGTTAGTAGACCACGGAAAGCCATGTACATCACCCAGGGACTGAGGCCAGACCTGCCTGGGATGGAGCCTCTGTCCCATCCAGAAAGGTACCTGTCCCCTTGGGACCATGATGGGGCTTCGGGAATAAGAATGAACAGCTTCTGCTGGTCCGACTTGGAGGCCAGAGCCTGTCGTCACCCCTGACACCTGGATCCTAACTGAGTCCCAGGGTTGAGCCTTCACCCAGACCATACACAGGCCTGGAAGGGGATCAAAGCCCCAGGGAGATGCTGCCAGTGGAGCCCGGCAGGGCAGCGTTTGTCCAAGATGAAGTTCAGAAGGAGGAAGTGGGGTGACCTTGAGGGTGTAGGACAATCACTGTCTCATGCGTCTTGACTTGTTCAAGGAAAAGCCAGTTTTCTCTGTAAACTTTCACACAGATCACTAGAGAAAGCTGTTTTGTTTCCTCCCTGGCCACCCCATCCAAGGCAGCATCTCCACAGCATCTCGGTGGGAATGCTACCGTTGTCTGCCTCCTGAGTCTGTGAAAAGGATGGCTGTTCTGGGGACTGGGACTCGGGTGCACACAGGACTTTGGGGACATGCTGTGCCCTGGCTGGGGAGCTCTGGGAATAGCGGGGGCAGGGGAGCACTGACCCCACACACAGGAGAAGCATTCAGGCCCCTGGGAGCTAAGGCCTGTGCCACTCTGGGGGATCCCTCTCCCACAGGGATCCCCCTGAGGGTAAACAGGCCAGGCGGGGACAGGCCATTCAATAAGTCCCAGCTGAGCCTATTCCAAGGACTACGGCGGCCGAGGGCCTGGGACTTCCACAGAGGCCGTGTCTGCAGACAGAGGGGACTTTGTTCCTGGCCCAGGCCTTGCTTTTTCCTCCCTGGCCCTCACAGAGGCAGGGCGGCTCTGGGGTGTTTGTGTTATTATTGTGTCCAGCTTGGCCAAAATGTAAATGTGAGCGCTTGCCTTGACTGGAAATAGGCATGCTCTCTGTGTGGACTGGCAGCAGCTGTCATCTGCTCTCCAGGACCCAGGAGGGCAGCGCCTCTCCCACGGCTCAGGTGGCTTCCTTCTCCGTCCTCCGAGGAAACCAGGAGGCCCACAGAAGCGACGAATGGAGATTGTTCAAGAGGGTTGAAATTGGAGGTGGGCAGCTGCCCACCACGGGAGAAGCGCATCACTTCTGACTCACAGGAGACCTTCACTTCAGTGGTACCTGCTGCCCTGCTGCCTGAAGCTGGCCTCCCCGGATGGAAGGAAGCAAAACAAAGAGCCCAGCTAGTGGGTGTTGAGTCAGTTCTGGCTGATGGAGACAGTCACAGACTTTGGCGTCGAGCTTTCAATGGCGGTCATTCCGATGGAGCTGGCCGGCCCTGTCTGCTGAGATGCCTCTGGGCGGACTCGAACCCACGGCCAAGTCCTTAACCATTCCGGCCACACAGGACTCCGAGACCTCGCTGAAGTCTCTCTGTTTCTGAAGCTTACCTCACCTGATCCTCACAGCAACCTTCATCCAGCAAGGTGCACCCTGCCGCTGGGGTCAGAGTGGTGGCAGGGCAGATAGAGAGAAAGGAGCTCCTGGGGAAGACAGAGGGTAACACCACTGTTCATATGTGTTGTGCCGGGCACAGCAGGGCTTGTTTAACCCTTGCAGCCACGTGCCCTCGCGCTGAGTCTGAACCCTCCACCATGAAGTGGCCAATGCTGATTCTTCACAAGTGCATCTGTCTGTGAGGGCACTGCTGGGGGGAGTTGTCCCAGAGTCATTGTACATGCTTTGTGAGTCAGAAGGAGACTTTATAGATTGGTATCAGACATATGGACTAATGTCAGACTTATTACCTTGGACTGGACTGGGTGAGGATGCTTTGTCAATGTTCCATTCCTCTGGTATATAAACTTTTCCCTATATCAAAAAAAAATAAAAGTAGGAGTCTGAGAGGGCAGGAAAAGGCAGTGGGGCTTGCTGCTGGAGTGGACAGTCCCCAGCGCCTGCCCACACCTGGGGAGAACTTAAGAGGAGACTCTTACCAGGAGCCTGGACCCAGTGCTCTTTGGAAACGTCTCTGAAATCAGGCAGAATGTGTCAGGGTTCTCCTTGTCCAGGGAATCCGCCCCCTACCCCACCCCATGCCCTACCCCCTCACTCCTTGGCTTGGTAGACCAAACCATAAGCCACAGCCCTCGCTCAGGCTGCCCCCTGTGAGTCATTCTCACAGAGTGCCCAACATCCAAGAACTAAGAAGGAGAGCTGGTTTCCGAGGCCACTGCAATTGCTCAATACTGGGAAAGAGTCTACTGGAAAAGTATCCCCCAGAATCTGAGCCCTGATGAGCAGTTAACAGGCGAGGCACCCAGGAGCCAGCGGGTGTCAGTGTGTGCAAGTCCACCCCCTCGATGCAGGGACTCTGAGTGATTACAGACACCCCCAACACCCCCCTCACCCTACCTTGCTGCTAGTTCTGTCCTTCCATGCACAGTTCTAGTGCCCCTCAGAAGGCTTGCTGTCCGCCATCTCTCAGAGCTAGCAGTCCACACACCATAACTAGGAATCTCACCCAGAAAGGGGTCCAGGTCTGGAGGTAGCTGGGCAGGGATCCCAGGGTCTGGATAGCTGGGATGTGGTCCAGCGAGGCAGGCATGACTACCCAGCTATCACCTCCCTAGAGTCCCCCAGATTCTTCCCTCCTGGGTTGTGGTACAGTTGGGTGAACTTCTGAGCTGCATTCTCTAATACAGGACCTCAAGCTCTCAAATGGTTGCAGCAAGTACATCAACAGGGACGTGCCAGGAATTCAAATCAGATTCTAAAGAGGACATGGAAACATGGATCTTGACTGAAAGCAGAGAGTGCCAGGGAAATGTCTAGCTGTGCTCTGTTGACTATGCAAAGGTACTTGACTGCAGGCACATAACAAACTGTGGCTAACATGACGGAGAACAGGAATCCCAGAAATTAACTGTGCTCACAAGGAACCTGTACGTGGACCAAGGGGTAGAAGAACAGGGGGTACTGCATGGTTGAAAATCAGGCAGAGAGTGTCAGGGCTATATCCTTAGTCAGTCTATATGTGAGTAAATCATCTGAGTAACTGGACTATCCGAAGAACCTGGCCGCACTCATGAACAACAACATGCAGAAAACATAACATTTCTTACTGACAGCAGAAGGGACTGGAAGGACTTGCTGGTGGAGCTCAAGTACTACTTCCTTCAGCGTAAATTTTAATCTTAACAGAAAGAAAACAAAAACTCTCAAAACTAGACCAATAAGTATCAGCATGATACATGGAGAGAAGATTCAAGTTGGCAAAGAGTTCATTTCACTTGTATCCCCAATCAGTGCCTGTGGATGTAACAGTCAAGAAATCAAAGGACATATTACAGTGGGCAGATTTGCTGTACACACACACCCGCAACCCCTCCCACCAAAAAAAAAAGTGTTAAAAAGTGAAGATGACACTTAACAGTATGCCAAGTCCTGGTATTTTCAATCGCTTCATATTCAGGCAAAGTTGGATTATGGAGACTAAAGAAGAATCCATGGATGTCTTTGAATTGTGCTGTTGGCAAAGACTATTGAATAAAGGATAGAATACCAGAAAAACAAATAAACCTATCTTGGAAGAAGTGTAGCCAGAATGCAGCTTAGAAGCAAGGATGGTGAGTTCTGGTCACACGTGCTTTGAGCATTTCATCAGCAGGGACCAATCCCTGGACCCAGGAGAATGACGTACTCCCAGGACCCAAGACCATCATGCTTGGTAAAGAGAAACACTCTCAACAAGATGGACTGACACCACAACCGCTTCAAGGGGCTCAAACACAGCAAGGGTTGTGAGGCTGGTGCAGGATGAGACTGTGTTTGCTTCTGTTGTATACAGAGGCAAATGAATAGAAATCAACTCGAAAGAATCCAGTAATGATACAAGGCCCATTACCTCATCCCAAAGATAATGCCATATGTAAAAGAGTGTGTGTGTGTAACATGTAATAGTGTTTCTTCACCTAAGTTTAAGGATTTACAGCCTCTAGCTCACTAATTTGATCTTCACCTATCTCCATTCTGCTGTGTAGCTCATTTATTGAGAATTTTTTTTCTAGCAAAATTCAATTCAAATCCAGAAAGCTCTTTCTCTTATAGTGATCTTTTTCTCTTCTTGAGTAAATTAACCTCCTCCATATTGTTGAACATACTAATTGCAGTCAGTTCAAAGGATTCTTCTGTTTCAGTTCTTAACTATATTTCCCCCATATTTATTTCAATAACTCCCACATTTAGTTAATGGTTTTTATTTCTTCCTGTTTTAGATTAGTTTTATTTCCTTAGAAGCTAGTTCTATGAGATGAGGAAGTTTGTTTCAATGCTGTTGGTTGTCCTCAAATATTTGGTGACTCCTGGTCATGTCTTAAACTCTAGATGAAACAGATGTGTTTCCACCCACATTAGCAGCAAATGCAAGCTCCTGTCGCAACAGCCTGCCTTCAGCACATGTGCAGAAGAGGAGTAGAGTATGAGCCAGATGGGCTGGGCAGGTAGCTTTGCTGCTGAATATGGACGACTTCATGCTCCTGGAACTGGTAGCTGAGGTAGGACTTTTTCTCTCTAATCCTGGGACTCAGAGCAGACATTACACCAGAACTTTCCCCTCAGACTCTTGGAGACAAAATGCTTACTGCCTTTTGTTTCTCCCTGCAAAAACTTTCATTACCTCAGGCTGCTGTCTATTTCTCTTGAAAGCCCCAACACCAATGCCTTTCCCTAGAAACATGGCTGTTTCTAGACATTGGCTACAGTGGTCAGGGAAAATCTAGTTGCAGAATTCACACGAGATCTCATACCCAGAGATTAAGAAGAAGCAGTCTATAGAGGAGAGAGAAGTTATGAAGCTATGCCAGGAAGGTGAAAGGGCAGGATCAGGCAAGACTTCTCAGTGGATAATTCCAAAGTCTAGCGGGAAATTCCGATGCAGAAATTTGCACTTGTGTTTGTATGATCTTTACAGGTGCTTTATTAATTGCAGGGGTTGGTGAAGATTTATACAAGTATGGCTAGATGACCAAAATGACTGTCAATCTTGAACAAAGGAATATGTCATGCCTCCTGGTGTGATGCGGTGAGGCAGACACCACCCCACCCACCCTCCAGGAGGGTCTAAGTAACCTGAGCCTCAACCCAAGAAAGCATCCGACAGGTCCAAAGGCAGGGACGTTCTACCTAGAGAAGAAAAAGGAGGAGGAGAGGGTCAACAACTCAGAGCCTGTACTCAAGGTCACCAAGTTGTGCATGCAGAGACGGCTGACTTGGCATGCCTTCTGCCGGGTACAGCCGCAATGGCAACACCAAAAATAAAGGCTCAAAAATGCCAATCTTGTAAAAGACAAAGGAAAGCTATGGAAAGGGTCCAGATCAAAGGAAGCTAAAGAGATAACTATTATTACTATTATCTTTAATCATTTTAATCATTTTACTGGGGACTCAAACAGCGCTTATCACAATCCATCCACCCATCCATTGTGTCAAACACATTTGTACATGTGTTGCCATCATCATTTTCTTTTTTTCTATTTTTTTTGGGGGGGACATCACTGCTCTCCAGTGTGGGAGTAGGAGGCCCAGCCCCACAGCTGGAATTGAACCTCCATCCCAGTGGGCCGCAGTCCCGCCCACAACCACTACGCCACCGGGGCTCAGCCCGCCATCGTCATTTTCAAACTTTTTTTTTCTACAGAGACCAGCTAATTAATAGTGATATCAGATCCTGTATTGAGGATAGAAAATGCCAGAAAGGACTTTTTATTACAAGATCATGTTATTGGGGGCTCTCACAGCTCTTATAACAATCCATACACCAATTGTATCAAGTATCTTTGTACCTATGCTGCCATCATTATTTCCTAGACATTTACTTTCTATCGAGCCCTTGATATCAGCTTCCCTTTTTGCCCTCCTTCCCCCACCCTCCCACTCTCGTGACCCTTGATAAATTTTAAAATATTATTTTCATAACTTACCCCTACCACTGTCTCCCTTTCCCCATGGTTTCTGTTGTTTGTCCTCCTGGGGGTGGGGTGGTGGTGGTAATGTGCTGATCGTTGAGATCGGTGGCCCCTTCCTCCCCTCCTCTCCCTACCCTTCCTGCATCACTACTCCCCTTCCTGCTCCTGGATTCCATGTGCTGTGAGCACTTCCCTCTGATCGGTACCTGTGTACAGGTTCTGGTCTAGCTGCAGGGAAAGGCAGGACTGAGTCACGAAAGTGAGAGGTGAGGAAGCTTCAAGGCACTAGAGGAATGTTGTGTGTTTCATCAGGGCTACACTGCGCCCTGGATGACTCATCCCTTCCTTGTGACCCTTCTGTGAGGGGATGAGGAAGGATGCTTTCTGATTGACCAACAAAATTGAAATAGGAATGGTAAATTAGATCATAGTGACATTTTAGAAACCTCAAACTCACTGCTGTGGAGTCGATTCTGACTCAGAACAACGCTATCGGCCAGAACAGAACTCGCTGTTCCTGCGGGTGGCTGAGACTGTAACTCTTTATGGGATCAGAAAGCCTCGCCCTTCTCCCATGGAGCAGCTGGTGGTTTCACACTGCGGGCCTTGTGATTAGCAGCCAATGTGTAACCACTATCCCACGATGTTAAATGTACTAATGCTGACAGTGAATTACCTTTAAAAGGAACATAAATAATAATAAAAGGAATGTCCGTGATGGATGTAACTCATCCTTAAGTGGTTCTAGGGAGGGGAATATCTGTATGTCTAGACATATACTCCTGATTAATATGAACAGGTAAGTGCTCATCTATCAGTCCACAAGTGGGTGATTTGAACCCACTTTTGAACCCACTCATCTTGGAAAGCAAGTCTACCATCGGCTTCCAAAAAGCCACAGTGCTGCCCATCTCTAAAGTCTCTCTGCTCTATGCACATGGGCTCACTGTGAAGCACCGACCGCCGCTCCATGGCAGGGAGCACCAACAGCAGGGATGCCTATGTGCATGGACAGAGAGAGAAACACCGCCCCCCCCCCCCCACCAACAAAATGGAGCAAGCAGAGTAATATGCTACTATGAGGTGGATCTGGGTAAAGCATATACACAGGTGTTTGGGGAACTGTTTTTAGTTTTGCCAATTTCCTGTAAGTTTGAAATTATCTCCAAATGAAAAGCATTTTCAAATAATGGTGTGAAGCACTGAGAAAGACCATAACTAGAGTATGAAATTTAGGAGCCTTCAGGATGTAGGTGCTGTTTGAAGTCACAAGTGTGGTTGTGTGGGTGGGAGTGTTTAGCCTGGTGAATATGGCACCGAACAAAAGGCCAGGACCACATTCTAGGGATGGCCAATGGTCAGGGAAAGCAGAGAAAGAGGAGGCAGGCAAAACCCCAACCAGGGAACCATCAGTGGGAGGCGGAGGGGGGGGGATAGGGGGGTAGGAGGGACAAGTGGCAGGTGGTATCATGAAAAGCCGTGACCAGCGACTTAACCATGGAAGTGTGCATTGTCAATATTATATCATGAAAACGATGAACAGGAACAAAAGGAAGGAACCATACGTGATCGATGGTCACCATGGGTGAAGAAGGAAGTTTTCGCTTAGGGGCTTTGAATTTATGTGAATGGTGGTGCAATAATTTGGAAAGAAATGTCAATAATGATTGTACCACACAGAGTGTCATCAGCGGCATTGGGTATATGTGTAGAAGCTGTTAACTTGGGGAATGCTTTGTTGTATACATTTTTGTCAAAATTGAAAAAATATATACATGCATAGATGTTCTAAAATTGATTGTGGTAAAGATTGTACAACTCTCCTTGATATAATTAGACTATCGAATTGTATGATATGTGGATGAACTGCCAATACAATTGTTAAAAAATATATAAGGAAGCAAAAAAGAAAATGAACAAAGGAAGGGCTGAGCCCCGGTGACATAAGTGGTTGAGTGCGGGACTGCGGCCCGCGGGCTTGGCAGTTCAAATCCAGTGGCGGCTCTCAGGAGCAGCGCTGGGTAGCTCCCACGACCACCAAAGGCAGTGATTTAACCCCCCCCACAATTTTTTTTAGAGAAAATGAGTGAAGTTAGTGTTTCCAAAGGAGCAGGTAACTGTGACAAGTGTTTGGAGGTCGCTAGTGACCACAAGATTCAGCATGGATAACGCAACACCAATGGTTTCCAGTAGCCTCATGGCTGGCCACCTGGGAACCAGATCAGAGTTGTTGTTCCAAGGGTGAACAAAAGGCAAAGGGGTAAGGGGCGTGTAGATCTCTTTGCAGATGAGCAGTTCTGACAAAGAAAAATGTAATCTGTTTCTTACACCACTCCAGTCCCACCTGCTACTTTCTAGTCGCTTCCTCAGTTTTTCTAGATAATAATTCCCATTCTTTTGGCTGGAAAAAAAAAACCACCTCCTCTGTGATGTCTGTGGAATTAAGGGTGGAAGGAGAGGAAGACATGTTCTCTATTCCACTTTTTGAACCAGAAGTCTATAGTTCATTTCCGTCTACTGTGGGTTAGACGCTGATGACTCCAGCCTACCAGCTGGTCGCCTGAGAAGAAGCCATCTGCTCCCAGGAAGATTGGTCATCTTGGGAACTTGAAATTATTGTGTTATAACTTGCATGTAGCTGTGCTAGAAACTATACGCCAGTACCTTATACACCAAGAGAGCATTTACACCTGAGGAGACATAAGGTAAAACAGATGCCAAGATACTCAGGGACCTTCAAGAACCTTCCTTAAGAGTCAACCAAGAGAAAAAGAGAGAGAGAACTACTTCTTGAACTGGCATCTTTAATCCAAATTTCTACCTGCCTCAACTGTGAGAAAATAGCTTATTTCTTTTGGGGAAGGGGCCATCACTGTCCTCTGGTAGTCGTGGGAGCTACCTAGCCTTGCTCCTGGAGAACTGCTGCTGGATTTGAACCGCCAAGCCAACGGGCCACAGTTTCAGACTCAACCTCTACGCCACCGGACCTCAGCCTAAGTTTGTTTCTTAAAGCTAACTAAGATACCATCTCACCCTATATTCCTCCTCATCTGGGTAAATCAAATACCAATTTCCTTAAAAAGCCAGCTCTCACTCATCCCCACTGTCTTAGTTTCCAAGCGCTGCTATAACAGAAAACACACACACACACACACACACATACACACACGGAGCTTTAAAGGACAGAAATGTATTAGCTAACAGCTGAAATCTGAAGTCAGGGTGCTGGCTGTGGGGGAAGATGCTGGTCTCTTTCACTGCTACAGCTCTTGACTTCTTGGGGTTTGGCCATCTTCATGTGCTCCCATGTTCCCCTTTGGTGCTTGCGGCTGTGCCCCATCTGCTCAGCTGTACAACACAGGCGTGACTAGGTTGAAGGCACACCCTCCACGGATCTGGTCTCATTAACATAACAAAGAAAACCCTCTTTCTTGGCAGGGTTACACCCATAAGCATCCTTTGGACTCACAGGCACCCTACAGGATGGGCTAGCATGGCCCCCACAGAGCTTCCAAGGCTGTTAGCTGCCCCATATCTGTTTGATAAGTCTCTCTTGACTTAATCAGCCAGAATCAGTTGCTTACAGTTATAAACCCTGACTGATAAGAAGATCCTATATGCCGTCTGTTATGGATTGAATGATGTCGCTCCAAACTATGTGTTGTAAATGCCACTTTTATGGCATGGGGGGAAACATGGTGATACACGGAGGAAAGATGGAAGGTGTCCAGGATTTGTTTGTAGTTGAATCCACAATCAGAACACGTGGAAGCAGTAGTCAAGAAATCAAACAATGGGCGAACTGGTTGAATCTGCTGCATGAGGCCTCTCTAAAATGAGCCTAGATGTTGTTGCTTGGAGGGGCACCTGGCCCAAGCCATGACATGATGAGTCACTGCGTCAGAAGCTGTCACACTTTTCTCCCACAGAGCCATTGGTAGGCCCAAATCTCCAGCTGTCAGTTGGCAGCAAGCACTTTAACCACCAGCACTCCCCTCCGTAGGGGTAGGCATTAGGGTCCCACATATTCAGTGGGACACAGATCAATCCACATCACCCACCTTCTCCAGGGACTCCATGCAGTCGAGGGTATTTTAGCTGCTCAGTGGTTCAGGAGAATAAGCAAAAACAAAGGGGTACAGCACTGAAAAGCTTCCTGGAAGATCAAATAGGTTTGTCTCTTATCACATTAACTCCAGTTGGCTGTTCTTTACCTGAAATTAGGCCTTGCATGCCATTACCTTGGGCTGGTGCAGGGCAGCTCAGAAACTGCAGATCTGGGGGGCGGTCCTCGGTGGTCTCCAAAGCCACCGCTGGCCGAAAAGCCCAGAGCGACCAAACAGACAAGCCCATGGTGGATTTCTGGTCACGACACTGCCAAATCCCAAAAAACGGTGTGGTCGAGCCACCCCCTCAGTCTTCCCTCACTTCTCCCTGTGGCTGAAAAGACGGACGCCTTCCCAGAGGCCTCCCCACACTAATTACATGTGTGGTCTGCCGAGAAACACTCAGCCTGCCTTGGGGGCTGGGAGACAGTGAGCGCCAGACAGTAAGAGACTCCCATGAGCTACAGTTCCCAAGCAGGCATTCTCATCTTTTCCAAAGATCTCTGTTGTCTCACGCCTGGCCCCATTGAGGTTCCACCACTTCCTGTGAGGAGGGGAAAAGCGAGGCCTAGTAACGAACAAGGGTGGTTCACAGGACACCAAAACCAGACCAAGGCTCCTGATGCCAGCTGGGGACCCAGCCACATCAACGGTTCATGCCGTCATCTGCTATTGTGTGGCTTTGCTGCCATCAAGTTGGCTCCAGCAACGTGCTGTTTCACCAGACAAAGCATTGTCTGCTCCTGTGCCAGCTGCCTGGGTGTGCTGCCACGACTGCCTCGATCCAGCTCGTGAAGCATGTCCCTTCTTCTTGCTGACCTCAACCGCACATGATGCCCCTTTCTAGCACGTGGTCTTTCCTGATGACGTGCCCAAAGTGAGTCAGCTTGGCTCCTTTCAGTTCGCCTTCTTCCTGCCTTTAAAGAAAAGCCTCCCTTGAAGCACATAGGTCTCTTGGGACTCACAAAGAGGGCAGAAGCCAACAATGGAATCTAGACCAACACAAAAGTATTGGGGTTTTCCCACTCAGAAGTGAATTCTTGCCCTAGCAAGATGACGACTCCCTCTGTCTGCTGCTCCTGGGGAGGCTGTTCTGCTCCAAAGCTGTGACTTCCTCCCGCCATGGAGGCTGCTCTACAAGAGCCTGAGCATCAAGAGGCAGAGCAAGAGGGAGTCGCTCACCAAATCTGAGCTTCTCATTTCTCAGAGATCAGAACACCACTCAGCCTGAGTTTTGGAAGACGATTGCTCTAGGACACTTTAGTCTCATCTTTCCACCATATTCTGTCCTGGACTTTGAGCTGAAAGTATGAGTCCTCCAAATGCAAACCTCACTGCTTCTAGTTTCCAAACATGATCTTCCATGACCCTTTCCCAACCACAAGCATTGGAGAGTTAAAGAGTGTTAGAGTCTGTGCCCACGCCACTCTGACCTTCATCTTACAGTCAAGGTGACTGTGATAGGTAGGTTTGTTGTGCCAACCCAGCCAATAAGAACATTTGGGATTCATCAAGTTGCAGAATGATTTGAGGACAAAGAGAAAAATGGCTCAGCAAGTCCCTCCCGTCTCTTTCTTGCTCTCTGGTGATGGGACCAGTGTGCGGCTGCTTTAGCTAGTTCTCTGCATCAATTTGTGAGCTGCACTACCTATAGGATAGGAACCCTTGAATTATATTACTAGAGTTTGAGATTCCTTCAAAAGCTGCTTCATCGTGCTGCTGGTGTGTACATTGCTTGAGCCTGAGACTGTCAGATTCTGCATCTTGCATTGCTTGAGCTCAATATCCCATCTGGGCCTGATTTGCTAAGATCCTGAGTTGCTGACTGTTGGTGATCTGCCCTGCTGTTTGCTGCCAGTGACAGGGCTGCCTGCATTGTTCTATGGAGGACTCAGCTGTCTGCTTCCTTGACCTTGAACTCAGTAGCCTTTGTGAGTTAAAGGACTTCCAGGATATTAACTATTCCGTGGAAGTGAGTTCAACTGAGCCCTCTGTACAGCTGCAAGTAGCTGTTATATTCCTTTGTGTTGTATACATCCATCCTCTTTTTTATTTATAAAATCATAAGTGTTTTGTTTCTCTAGAGAACCCTGTCTAACACAGTGACACTACACAGATAAGACTTGACTCAAAGATCCAAGATACATTTTGGAATGTGGTATGCAGGACACACTTGGGATTCATGTATGGGGTTCCTTGGCCCAGCCTGAAATCCTCCACATGGCGCAGACAGGGAAAATAGCTAGCAAGTACCCAAAAGCTGACTCTGCGACTCTTCTGAACTGCCCTCAATACAAGTCTAGCCAAGCAACCAGAATGGATGAGAAACAGACCAACGGTCTGTTGACTTTGGAGTCCAGTTCTGGGGCTGACCCTCCCCAAGAGACGCCTAAGCACCCTGATCTCCTCAGAGTTGCTCGAGCTCTGACGTCCATTGACTGGGATCCTCAAAGAAGTGAGTTTCTAAGAAAAATCTGAACCATCTGGTAGGCCTCCGACAACAACATCTTTTTCAGCTTTCTTGCTGTGAGAAAACACAAGGCCTCTGTTTCTCTCTATGGGGGAAACAACTAAAGCTCACTCTTCACCCTCAATCCTACCTTCTTGGACTCCCAGACTTCCTCTGGCACAAAAGCAGACACCAGGCTAGAGTAGAGCCCTCATGGCCTAAAGGAAGTACCAGGTAAGCAGGTGCGCACGGAGCCAGGAGAGGATAGATACAGGTCACCTCTGAAGGAGCCTGTGCTGATGCTGCTCGATGCCAGTGAGTTGGTTCTGACCCACAGTTATCCCCATGAATTACAGAAGGAAACACTGCCCAGTCAGACACCATCCTCCCATCAGTCCTGTGTTTGAGCCCACTGTTGTAGCCACTGGGTCAATCCACGTCATTGAGAACCTTCCTCTTCTTCACAGTCCCTCTACTTTCCCAAGCATGACGTTGTTCTCCAGGGACTGGTCTCTCATGACAATATGTCCAGAGTATGTAAGAGAAAGTCTCAACATCCTTGCCTCTGAAGCGTTCTCTGGGCATATTTCATGACAGAGCAGTTTGTTCTTTTCACAGCCCATGGTACAACAATAGTCTTCTCCAGCACCACAACTCAAATGCATCAATTCTTCTTCGGTCTTCCTTACCCAGTGTCCCACTTCACATGCACACGAAGCCATTGAAAACACCCTGGCATGCATCGGGCGCCCCTCAGTCCTCAGAGTATCGTCCTCCCTTTTCAACACATTCAAGAGATCTTGTGCGGCAGAAATACCACCTTCCCAACCACGTCCCCAGCCTAATTTCTAGAATCTGTGAATATGTTACCTTACGTGGCAAAAAGAACTGTACAGGCCCGGTCAAATGAAGGGTCATCAAATGAGAAGACTGCCCTAGATTTTCTGGGTGGGCCCAATGTAGACAGGAAGGTCAAAGTAAACAATAAATGTACCGACAAAGCAAGAGGTTAGTGAGACCTGAGGAAGGGGCCGTGGGCAAAGGTGGCCTTGAGAGATGGAAGAAAGAGAAGGAAACCACTTCTTGAGAGCCCCGGAGGGAAGCCCAGCCCTGCTGATACTGTGATTTTAGAGAGAGAGATGCCAGTTCTACACGAGAACGAGTGTGTATGTGTGTGTGCGCGCGTGTGTGCGCGCATGTGTGTTCTTAAGCCATTACAGTTGCGACCACTTGTTAGAAGAGCCACAGGAAACTAATACAGTCTCGTGAAAGGATCCACAGTGCATGGAGGGAGGACTAAGAGCAGAACTCACCACCATCATTGATTCTGAGTCAGAGCAACACCATAAAGTTGAGTCTAACTTCCCTTGTGGGTTTCTGAGACTGGAACCATTTCTGGGAGTAGAAAGTCTCGTCTTTGTTTCTCAGACTGGTTTCAAACTGCTGCTTTGTGGTTAGCAACCCAACACGCAATCCACTATGCCACCCATGTTCCTGGACTGAGAGCAGCTCCATCACCTGGAGCAGTGCCTCCAGTTTATAGTAAATTACAGAAGGACCTATTTCAACTGTCTACACACAGAAGCAGGGTGACTTTGAGCTTTGCTGATGGACTCTGGCTGTGGTAGTTGTCAATTTGAGAGGATTAAAAGGGAAGGGTTGGAGTTTAGTGAGTCCACAAGACTTCCCACCCACTAACCTGTGATCTTCCTGCATTTGGCATCATTGTATGTGCTTTGTGAGTCCGAAGAGGACTTTATAGAGTGGCATCAGACATATGAGCTAATATCAGACTTGATATTGAACTTGATCTGGGCTGGGATATTTTCTCAATATTCAATTGCTCTTTCATATACACATATGAGTGTCTACGAAATTATTTCTCCAGGATATCTGGACTAACATAATGTCTCCACCACCTACATGACAACAAGCTTCCACAGCCTTCGTGTAATTATTGGCTCAGCTTTTCTCGTCACCTGACTTCTGTTCCAACCAATGGACAGACTGTTTCACCTTAATCACCATATCAGTTTCGAAACAGCCACCAAATACTGGCATGTTATTGTCAGAGTGTGACCATTCCTTTATATACCAATTTATTGATGAGACTCATATTCATTTAGTATCATTGCTAGAGCTGACATCCCAATAAAGTAAATTTAGAATTAATCTGGAAAGAAATAATCCTATAATTGCTCTCTGTAGCAACTCCTCCTTGCCCCTGGGCCAGTTCTGACCATTGGTATGTTCTCCAAACCCACGCCACACCCTGCATCTCAGACTGAGAATGAGATCTTTAACTTGCTCTATTACAACCAGCCTAGTATCTAATTGTTTAAGAGTCAGAGTGGCCCAGTGGGTTATGTGTTGAGCTGATAATCAAGGTCAGCAACTCAAAACCGGAAGTAGCTCCTTGGGAGGAAAGTGAGGCTCTCTATTCCCATAAAGAGTTACCACCCAGGGAACTGCCAAGGGCAGTTCTGCTCGGGCCCTCAGACTCACTGTGTGTTGGAACTGATGGTGTGTGAGGACCCAGTTCCTCCATTATGACGATTGAAAGGTTCAGACAAACGAACAAACTACAACAGAACCAGTTGCTTTTGGGTCTGCTCCAACTCACGGCAATCCTATAAGCATCAGAGCCGAGCCGTGTCCCATCGGGCATTCAAAGGCTCCCTCCTTCAGAAGGAGGTCGCCCCGTCTTTCTTCCAAAGCCCCTCGAGTAGACTCCTTTCCATGCGCAGCTGAGCACATTAACCACTTGGACCACCCGAGATTCTAACTCCCCACCATCCAACCAAGACGACGCTGACTCACGGGGACCCCATCGGACAGGGTAGAACTGCCCAAGAGTGTTCAAACCATAAACCAAACCGTGGGAGGAGGGAAGCAGACATTGAGATCACTAACTCATTGCTCACCCAAGATCACCTAGCAGTCTGACTGTCAGGCTCTACCCTAACCAGGCCACCCTCCTGTCCATGGTCCTCTGATACCCTTAGACCTGGGTATTTATGCACTTTCCTGAATGGACTTTCCTGCCATTCCCTGCACTAGTCATGGCCCGGACTCCCTCAATCTCTGAGAGACTGCTGACTGTGATGGAGTGATGGCTCTTTTTTTTTTTTAATCTTTAAAATATCATTTATTATTTTGATTGTATCTGGATTTTAAAAATTGTGATAAATCTAGAGATAACAAAACATTCGCCATCTCAGTCACATGCACACTTCAGTGACATTAAATATGTTTTTCATGTTGTCTAACCATCCTCATGACCTGTCCCAAAGATTTCTATCTTCCTGGACAAAACCCAATTTTTCCTTTAAATGTTGTGTCTTCCTTTCCACCTCTCTCATTTCCCACCCTGTAACTGCTAAACTTACTTTGGTCTCTAAACTCTTGCTTGTTCTTGGTTGTTTTCTTGTGACAGATTCACTTCACTGTGCAAAATGAGAAATTAAACACAGACTGTTCTCTTACGTTGAAAATTAGCATGCACAAAGTTGTGCTTCTCGTATATGTTGTGGGATGAGGACTTTAAATGAGTGACTCAAATGACTTGACCTCAACCCTAATTTTCAGGAGACCCAATGGTCGGCAATTACTTTAGAATAAGGCTGCCACAGTGGACTGGAGCATACCAACTCTCCAGAGGATGCAGCAGGACAACATTCTTCTCCTTTCTTTCTTTTTTCATTGCACCCTGGTTCTCCTTGAGTGGAATGCAAAGTGATATCAGCTCACAGTATTAAACATGATGAAAGGTGTTTTAACACATGGCACAGATCAAGTCTTTAAAGAGAAAAGTAAAACCAAAAAACCCCACTATCTTGAGCATGTGCCATAGTAACATCTCATCGGTCACCAAGCATTGACCCAAATGTTGAATTGGCAAAGAAAACACTTAAAGTTCACGAGTGTGAGCTTTCAGTAAGGAGAGAAGCAAGGCATGCTAGGCATGCTGTTGTAAGAATCACATATCCAGTTCCTACTTCATCCCCACTTTTTAATGTTTTTGAATGCATCTGGAGGTTTTTTTAAAGCTACGACCTTCATGCTCTCTCTCTCTTTAATTTTAATTTAATTTCCTACAAGTGTGGGGTTTATTTACAAAGTCAGAATGTTACAATTCAGGTGAGAAATGCCCAGGATACAGCTGTTGATGTCAGGACAGGACGGCCTGGCCTCCAAGTCACAAGCAAGCCTCCTGCCCAGGGGCACACCGTTTCCTTAGCTCTGTGGTGTGGCGAGTCCATTGCTCTGTCTTGTGCTCTGGTTCTTGGTTCTGCTTCTGCAGCGACTCTGTAACCCCTCTGGTGCCACGACTTTCTGTCCCTGGTTCAAAGAGGCTCAATGTACAGGTTTCTGAGCTCTTTATGGATGGTGGTAAGGTGCCCCGCCTCAATTGTTGAGAAGGTTCATTTCTTTGTACCTTGGATAGATGTCAAAATCGACTTATCCTCCACTGTCTGCATGAGGATTTCCTCAGCTGACCCCGCAGAATGGGGGAGCCTGCAAATGTTGAATGACACATGGTTTCCAAGTGAGTTCATCACACCAGAAAGCAATGAAATCACTCTCTTAGGTCTTCCCTCTACTGCTGGCGCTGAGGAACTCTCTTGGACACAGTAGAACTGTCCTGAGTGATTCTTTTTTTTAATCAATGATGCCAAGCAAACGTGTACATATGTTGGCATAGTCATTTTCTTTCTTTTTTTAAAAAATAATTTTATCGGGGGCTCTTACAGCTATGATAACATTCAGTATATCATCTGTATGAAGCACATTTGCACACATATTGCCACATTCATTTCCAAACATTTTCCTCTTGGAGGGATGGCTCTTAACATGGCGCTTCTAACCCATGTCTCTATAGCTCTCACCAAACGACTGGGTGGGGCAATCGTGCATGTGTGACACTCACAGAAAGGATTGGTCAGTTTTTGTTGCCACCCCCACCCTCAACTACGAGGAGGAGCCATCTTTGAAGCAGCAGCAGAGAGGAAAGGAGCCATGGGAACCTTGGAAGAGCATGCTCAAGGTCTCTGTCTGCAATGTCAGAAACTGCTGAGAACAGGTACCCCACAGACCGTGGCATGAAGACTCAGAGGAGCAGCACCAACACTGCGGAGTACCTCCTCCTTATCTGTCCTGAGACTCCGGAACTGGGGGACAGAGTAACAGGAAGGCTGGCTTCCTGACCCATAAACCCAGGGACCATGTGGCTGAGAGGCTGAGAACCAGAGAGAGATCGAGGACTGCCTCCTATTGCTGGCTGAGCCTGGCTCCTGCAACCTATCAGCAGCCCTAATAGATCCCTTTCCCCATGAGCATTGCCTGTGCATTCTGTGTGGCCAGGTGTCAGGTCAGTCATGTGGCATCAGCGTAAGTAGCAGGCCGGATCATGGAGGCTTATCTGATTCCCAACTCGTGGCAACAGGGAAAGCCGAGGAGGTCAGATACAACCCCCTCCACTGCTGTGTGTTGTTTTCACACACCCTGCCCAGATTTGCAGACCTCAGCAGAGGCTGCCTCATCTCCAGGGTCTCAGCGGTACAAGAGCAGTAGGAGGGGGGCAGACTTACAGCCAGACCCCTGGGACAGACCACAGGACAGGAACAGCCTAGGGTCCCCAAAAAGGCCAGTCCAAGTCCAGTCTACTGTCCCCAGCGTCACCCGTGCTCTGACCTCTGCTCTGGTTACTAGTGTGGTCACAGCAGAGAAGCTTTGCCACAAGGCCAACCGCCGCCAGGTTTCCTCACCAGCCACCTTTCTGCAAGTGACCCAGAGATGAGCTACCCCCAAACCTGGCATGACTTCAGAGCCTGTCTGGTCAATTTTAAAGCGTGTATGTTTTGTGGATGAGGATCCAGAGTGACAGTATGTAATCAAATAGGCCCGTCAGTGAGCCAGAACCCTGGTCTTCTCAAACGCACCAATGCTTATGTGAGCCCTGGCATCCTTACGGGTTACCATTCCGGGTGCGAATGACGAGGTCGAGACTGGGAAGCCACCAGCCACTCATCTGGGGGAGAAAGGTAACACTGTTTCTGTAAAGATGTCCTCTCAGAAATCCTTAGGGTCTGAGCACCATGGGTTGTTTCCTCCTGTGATGCACAGAATCCCCGGGGTTGGAGTCAACTTGATGGCTATCTTCTTTACTTAGAAAGGGAGGCACAGAACGAAGGCCATGACCTTTCTCTGCCGTTTGCTTAACATTTCCTTGAAATGGCAGCATTTCCTCTGTCCACATTGTGGCCATCCCAGAACAATAAACACCTCACTAACGATCAGTAGTCTGGAAGGATCAAGGAACAAACAAAACCAGAAAACCAAAATCACTGCCATTCTGGCCACTGGGACTCATCTTGCCCCTAAAGATCAGAGTGGAGCAGGCCCTGTGGGTTTCTGACACGAATTCTTTACAGGATAGACAGCGTCCCCTGGTACCCCTTCCCCACCCCCCGAAGGATTCCCAAGGGAACTTTCTGTTGCAGAAGTTAGATCCTGAAGGATCTCCTGGTCTTGAAGGATTTCTTTCCAAGTACAATCAGTCATACAGTTAATGTTGAGATAAATGCAGAAGGAATAACCAAACAAAATATCTACGCCATTGAACAATAGGGAAAAGATTTCAATAAAACTTACTTTCTCATTTAATAAATGTTGGACTCCAAGGCTATCTGAACTTTGGGTGGTTCCTATGATATAAAAATTTCCTGAGTGAAACCCCTATCTGGCTGACGTCTGTTTTAGGGTATAAAAGAAACCCCAATCTCAAATAGAATTCAAGGAGAAGATTTAGTAATCTTAAAAGGAACAAACCCCAAACCAAACTCTATTGCCATGAAATTCATTTGGACTCAGCCACCCTGGAAGACAGGGTAAAAATGCCCTTATGAGTGTCTCAGACTCTTTATGGGAGTTGAAAGCCCTGCCTTTCTCCTGAGGAGCAGTAGGTGCTTTCAAACTGCCAACCTGCATTTAGCAGCCCAAGCCATCACCACTCTGCCAGACAACACAAAGCCATAGACACAGCCTCTGGATGAGGAAGGCCATTAGCAGGAATTCAGAATGGCATCTCAGGCGTCACAATCAGGAGTTCTAGTTCATTCAGTAAGGCATGGAACAAAGCAAATGGCCACAAAGTTATCATTGGTGGCAGATGACGGCATCACAGTTACTGGTGGAACCACAGAGTCCAGAACAGGATCATGCTTGGGGTACATATGTTAGAGAAAAGAGCTTTCAAGATTGGTCCTGGGTCTTCCTACCAAAGCAATCAGAATATAACCCAGTGGTTCTCAACATACCTAATGCCATGACCCTTTAATACGGTTATGTTGTGGTGACTCCCCCAACCATAAAATTACTTTCATTGGTATTTCATAATTGTCATTTTACTACTGTTATGAACCGGGTGACCCCTGTGAAAGAGTCGTTCGACCCCCAAAGGGCTCCCAACCCACAGGTTGAGAACAGCTGATATAACTAATAGGTCATGACTCATGACTTTGTAAACCTCAGTATAGGCCTTCAAGGACACACTCATACAAGAGCCAAGAGAGACTGCCCTCCCCAGACCAGCTGGAGAAGAATGGAAACAGTCCCCTTTCCAAAGCACTCTGCCTGAGGGCAAGTGTACCTACACTCTGGATTAATGACCAGAAGGGTTTCAAAGAAGGTTCACTCCTATGTAGGACTCTGCAAATGGAGTTTGGATTGTCACGGTCATCCATAACCTGCAAAGGAGTACTTAGAATGTAAGCTCCGATAGACCTCACAGCAAGAGTCCTTGGGAGGAGTATTTTCTGAATGGCTCATGTCCACGTTATCCTTAGGTGCCACTGAGTTGATCCCAACGCATAGTGACCCAATCCACAACAGCGTGAGGCTCTTCCCAGGCCTGAGCCAGCCTCATGATTGCTCCTGTGCCTGAGCCCCCTGTGACAGCCGCCGTGTCCATCCATCTTTGTTCATGTTTTGCCTCTGGACTTTCTTAACTATGCTGTCCTCCAGGAGCTGATCTCTCCTGACAGCGTGTCCAGAGACTGTGAGACAGATCCTTGCCATCCTTGCCTCTCTGGCCATCCTCCTTCCATGCCTGTGGCTTGTCTTGATCAAGGAGGCCTTCCTGCCACCCTAGAGTAGTTACCATCGAAGGCCCCAAATCACCAGCATAGAGACAAGGAAGGGGTCAACAAAGCAAAGACCCAAACTGTAAGAAAATAAATTCATGTTCTTTAAAGGCACCCATTTGTAATGGTAGATAACAAAGACAGTGTGTATAATTTTAATATTATACATACCAAAAAATAATTCTCTGCCACCGAGTCGATGGTGACTTCCAGGGACCCTGTAGGGCAAGGTAGAACTGTTTTTATGGGTTTGTGAAACTGTAACTCTTTATGAAAATAGAAAGCCCTATGTTTCTCCCAAGGAACAGCAGATGGCCTTGGCATCAACAGCCCAACATGTAAGCACTCGGTCTGCAGGCCTTCTCCATAATACAGCTATGGTGTGGGTGTTGCTGCCATCAAGTTGGTTCCAACTCAAAGGAGCCAACAGAGCAAACGCTGCTGGGCCTGCACCCCCTACCCCCTAACAACTGTTATAGCTCAGCCACGATGTCCACCCATCTCAGTGAGGGTCCTCCTCTGACTTGCTGACCCTCTACCAAGCTCGATGTCCTTCTCCGTGGATGACCAGCTCGGGCTACCCTTCTGCCAAAAGAGATGTATTTGTTCCTCAGGTAATTCACCATAGATTCAGTATTTTTCAACAACATCACGATGCAAATGCATCCATTTTGCCACAGTCTTCCCGATCGATTGTCCAACCTCCACATGCACGTGAGATGATTGCAAATACCACGGTGACATCGTGGCTCCTACACACCCTAAAGAGGGCTGGTGAGGTCCATGTGCCAAATGCAATCGGTCATTCGATTTGAGTGCTGACTGTGAATTCAAGAAAAATGAAACCCTGGACAACTTCAGTCTTTCCTCTACGTGTCAGGGTGCGGTTTAGGAGTCCAATTGTGAGGAGTTGTGCTGCGTCGTGTTGATATGGAGGTGTAATTGACACGGGAGGCTGTAGAGTCTTTGATTTTCATCAGTCAGGGCATCAAGTCTTCTTCGAGTTCCGCAATGAAGCTCTTCCTGGTTTCTTCTTCCTGGTCTGTCTTCTTTGAAATTCCATGAAAGCCGGTCCACCTGGGGTGATCCGCCTGCTACTTGTGACGCCAGTGGAATAGCTTCCAACGTCTCATGTAAGCCACCCAAAAGCAACACTCTGACCAACGGATGGCTGTATTAGATAATTAAGAAGAAAGCCTGCCAAACTCGACTTTCAAACATCATCAGTCCAACAGAACCAACATTTCAGCACCTCAGGACATCTACGCGGTCAATGGAATTGCATTCCACCCACGCCACAGCACTCTGGCAAAGGTCGGATCTGATGACAGGTTCCGCTTTCAGGACAAAAATGCCAGAACAAAACTAAAGGCGTTGGAACAATTGGACCAGCCCATCTTGGCCTGCTGCTTCAACCACAACGGAAACTTATCTGCCTACTCGTCTAGCTATGATTGGCCCAGGGATGACTTTCATAATCCCTAAAGGAAGAATTACAATTTCCTGCAGAGCTGATGCCCTAGAAGAAGAAGCCACGGCCTGCTCTTCAAGCTGCCCTGCCCCATCTCTGGGTGAATAAGGCCTTGGCATGTGGGCATGAACCTCACTCCGGAGTCGGCAACAGACCTGCCCCACACACAGCCCCCCAGCTCTGCAACGCCCCTCTGCACTCCACTACCTGTTACAGGTGTTCCCCACAACTTCAAGCAGGCTGCAGTGATGGTTGCCTGGACAGCTGCCAGCATCACGTGTGCTTCATGCAACCACCACATACAGGTTAGAGTACTGGAACATGTCCTCTGAACCTCTCCTGTGTTTTGTAATAAGATATTTTGAATATTGACAATAAACGTCCCAGTTTCTGCTAAGGGGCTGACTTTTCAAATCTAGCCAATGTACTGTGTATGTATAGGACACAAATGAACATTCCCATCCATTGGAATCAACTAACAGTAATCAGTTCAGTTTTGCTTCATTCCTTTCTCTATTTGGTCTTCAAAATACTTTATTATAAAACACAGTTCGGGTTCAGAGACTCAAAAGCATACAAAGGAACAGCAAAGACACTGAGAAGGAGTCACCAGTAATCAGAAGAAAGCTCGGCAGCAGCCAGGGAACCAGGATGAACAAAGTACTAAGCAATGACCCAACGTGTAAAATGCCACTGGAGGAAGAGAAGATGCATGGCCATGGGGGCCACTGGTAACTTTGGCCAGTAACTGTTTTAGCAGAGGAGTGGAGATTAACCCAAACGTCGTCAAGAGAAAATGAGAGGAGGTAGGGAAGGTGATTAGATTAACTCGTTTAAGGACCTTGACTATAAAGGAAGAAACAGACATTGCTGGAGGGCTAACAGAGGTTTGCTTGCTTTATTGGTCTATAAAGATGGGAGATACTATGGTTGGGGGCTCATAGGAATAGTGCTGGAGAGAAGGGAGGGGGGTTGTCAGTGTGAAGTCCTTGGGTGAATGAGAGATGTTTAAATCAAGTGAGCATTGGAAAGGGTGGGCCTCAGATCATAACCTATTTACAGGAAGGAAGCAGAGTACATGGGCCCCGACGCAAGTAGGATGGTTGATGGTGGTGGGACTCGTCATGATGTGGGAGGGAATTCTGTCTGCCTCTATTTTCTCAAGGAAATATGAAACAGGCACCCACAGAGGCAGAGAAGGGAAAGGAGGGTGGGGAAAGGAGGTGGTGGTGGTGATAGTGTTTCTGCTCCTTCTCATAGCGTCCCTGGATGCAATAAAGAGAAGCCACGCCCAGGCCTGTCCCATCTTCACAATCATGACCTTCACGTCCATGGTGGCAAGCGCTGTGTGGGTTCCTCTCACTCAGGGAGCCTGTCTCTTTTGCATCGACCTTCCACTTGACCATGTATGAGATCCTTTTCCAGGAACTGGTCTCTCCTGATAGCATAGCCAAAGCACCTGAGATGGGGTCTCACTGTCCTTGCTTCTGAGGGGCGCACTGCATGTACGTCCTTCAAGTCCAGAGGAGAGAGTAGGAAATGGCAGTTGAGGACTCATCAGGCAAAACCCAGGGCCCCACTAGAGGTTGCCCGTGATAGAGTGAAAGTGAAACCTGACAACATAATTGTGGGCATTTCTCCAGCCCTTAGCAGTGAGTGGCACAGGAACAGGAGGAGGAGGAGACGGAGTTCAAAGAAATGCAATCTGAGCTAAGTGTGGCAGTTACATAATCTGTTGTTGATTTGAGGCTTAAGAGTTGAAGGGGTGGAGTTTAACTTGTCCATCAGACAAGTGCCTCCAATCATTATGTTAGCGCCCACACGCCCACACACTCCTGACTCTATGAATTTGCTTCTATAGACTACCCAGACTAATACAATAAGATACCATTTTTTAAAATCTCAGCAAAAAATATAGAGGACACAGTATGTGTTCATTCAATATCTTTGTGCATGTAAAATTCCATGATGTCAATCATATGAATCATGTTCTTTCTGTAAGCATCATTATATCCATTGCCAAGATGTTCATTTTCATCAGCTTCTTATGGACAGGTTTCTCCTTTCTCCTCTCCCTCTCATTCCTAGTAACCACTAATAAACTTTGATCTCTATACTTATCTAGATGGGTAAAGAGAGAGACCGTGTTTGTCTTTTCGTGACTGACTTATTTCACTCAGTATACCATTATCAAGGGTCACCTCTGTTTCACGTCTCAATAATATCCCATTGTATGTAAGTATCACATTGTGTTCATCCATTGCTCTATTGCTGGACATGCAGGCTATGTCCCTCTTTTGGCTGTTGTGAATAACACGGCGGTCAACATGGGTGTACAGAAGATACCAGTTTTTAAAAATTCACTTACACAGCCAGGACTTTTGAAAGCCTACCAGGAAGAAGCCAAACACACTCTCACCCGCAGCTGGTAAGAGTAAAAGCTGGCACAGTTGCCACAGAAATTACATCCTGGATCTTAAAACATACTCATTTTATACCTCTAGAATCTCATTTAAGGAAACAAGAAAAAGTAACAAGAAACAAATGGCATACAATTAGTTTTAAAATATGATTTAGCAAGCATCTGTATTTGTGAAAACTCAAAAATAATTTAAACTACTAACTTTAGGGGATTAGTAACAAGGTAACACTCCAAATGTTAGTTGTAGCCATCAATGGACAGTAGGTTAGAGGTTATTTTCATTTCTTCTTTCGGAGGTTTACGTGTCTTCTAAAATAGGCATGCACTTCTGTCAAACTCAAAACAAAATTATGAGGTTTAAAACTGCAGGCCTCCCTTGAAACAGGGTGGTCATGGTGAGCCTGGAGTCATGTCCAGTGCGTGGTTCACGGGAGCCTCCATAGTCACGCACCATCTGAAAATTTGCTCGGAAAGAAAGTTGCAGTTGGTCTCAGCAAAAGTTGAACCTCTACGGTAGCAGTTCTCAACTTGTGGGCTGCACCTCCTTTGGGGGTCGAATAACCCTGCCACAGGGGTCGCCCAATTCATAACAGTAGCAAAATGGCAGTGATGAAGTAGCAACAAAAATAATTTTACGGTTGGCGGGGGGTGGAGGGCTGTCACCACAACATGAGAAACTGTGTTAAAGGGTCACAGCATTAGGAAGGTTGAGAACCGCTGCTCTAGGGAGTTCTGTTGGCTTCGAGGGTTATGTGTTCAGCTTCTGACTGCAGAGTTAGCAGTTTAAAACCATCACACCATGGGGAAAATATGAAGCTCTTTCCTCCCATAAAGACTGGCAATTGTAAATGGTTGAGTGCGGGACTGCAGCCCGTGGGCTTGGCGGTTCAAATCCTGCGGCAGCTCTCAGGAGCAGCGCTGGGTAGCTCCCACGACCACCAGAGAGCAGTGATGCCCCAAAAACAAACAAACAAACAAACAAACAAAAAGACTGGCAATCTCCGAAACCTCCCAAGACAGCTGTACTCTGTCCTGCAGGGTCACTGTGAGTCATAATTGCCTTGCGGGCAGTGAGTTTGAGTTTTGAAGCTTCAGCCTAGAGACAAAAAGTGGTGATTTGTTTTAAAGCAGCCTATTTATTCAAGTTGTTATAAAAGATTCTTATTCATGATTAATTCCTTCTTCTTTCCTTGAGTTGCCCCCGTCTCTCCAGGATTTGAAGATGGCCTTCTTCATTTGAGAGCCTAAGACCCTCAGCAAATATCTGCATCAATATTTGGAAAATTATTTTACATATAAATATATTAAAGAAAACATTGGTGTGGCAGTCATGTGCTTATGTTAATTTCATGATTGAGATGTAAGGGTGGAGTCTAGCCTGTTAATCTGGAGATAGCCATTGAGTAGCCAATGAGGTTTCTATGTGGGCATGGCTTTCTCCTGAGATTTCTGGGATATTTCTCTCGTGAAGATGAGAAGCTATCGTCCCCAGTTGTTAGGAGTTAGTCTCAGAGATGATGAATCACAGACAAGACAAGATGGCAGAGTCCAAGAAGCTGGAGGAGCCGGCGGAGAGACCACACGGCTTTGCCCTGATGGAGCCAGACCTCTGAAACTGGGGTGGCACATGGAGACCTCTGTCAGCGATGAGTTGCTTCTGCTGTTGATGGACCCTGAGCCCTG